>CAJJDP010000015.1:643986-680582 GCA_905182995.1 Paramecium octaurelia | reverse complement strand
TATAAAAATTACTCGACATTTGAATAAATGTAAATTGACATTACAATTATTTTTATTAATATATTCATTAGAAGTGAAATTTTAAAATACACTAATACTTGTAATCAACCATTATTGATAAATATCAAAATCATATAACTCCTTCTTTTATTAGAAACAAAGAGTAATAAATTTTATATTTGTCAGAATTGATTTAAAGACTTTCATCTTATTATTCACTGCTCACAGCAGTTTAATGTAAATAGGTTACAATGACTACAAGAGATAATAACTATTTCTTATAAAAATAGAATCACTAATAAATTTTAAAGGGCATTTTAGATAAGCATCTTCAATCTAAAGAAGCTGATTTGACAACTATGTTAACTCCAAATAGGGAGCTTTATAATAAATGATGTTTTTTTAACTTTTATAAAAGGTAAACGAAAATAAAAGGAATTGTATGATACAATTATAGAGAAGCCATATATTCAAACAATAAAAAGTAGGAAACCAGTCTTTTTGATTTGAGAAAGATCATCAAATGCAAGCGTCTTTGAGATAATCGATCAGTTGAACTCTTCGGGAAAAGCTATTATTTATTACACATTAAATATATTTTTTTAATAATGATTGAAAATTTTGTGTTTTTTTAAATGTTTCATAAAGCTACGTAAAATAAAAACTAATTAGTGATACTGCTTCTGCTGCTTTTATACTCATTATTCTCTTTGTATGGAAATAATCGATTAATTTGTCTTCCTACTTCAAACCTACCCTGAGACATTTATTTTTTCATATTTTATATGTAAATCAATAACACATTAGTAAAAGTTTAAACTATGTGAAAAAGCTTGGATCAAATGAAAATGAGCAATATTAATACAGTTCAATGACATAGAAAGTCATAAAGGAATTTGATACTTAATGAATATATGGAAAATATCAGATATGTATTCAATTAATTGGGAGGAAGGTTGAAGAATGGGTAGAGTAGTTGAATGAATATAGTCTTGCTAAAATAATCAAGTAAGAATTCAGCCAAAGAGAGTAAAGGCCTTCTGGAGGTAGAAAAGAATTAATATATGGACTAGCAGTCAAATTAGAGAGTGGAAGGATACTTGATTAATTTGAAAAGATTTCTTTAAATTTATAATAAAAATATTAGATCAGCAAAATTATTTTCTTCAAGCTCAGATCAGTCAGTAACCTAGAGAATGAGCAATTAGTTATAAGATTTCAGTATTGTATTCTTAAGGGTTTGATAACCTATTCACCATTCTTTGATAATTTTGAGAATGATTCAATTTGGATGGCATAATTCTCTGGAAGATTTCGTTTTAGAGTAAAAATATTGTGATCTGGATATAAATTTAAATAATATACAAAAAGAGAGGGACAACTAAGCTCATATATAATATAGGTATTAGTTAGCTTATTTCAAATCAATAATGAATTTGATAACAAAAGTTAAAGGCTGATTAAGTTAAATGTAATAAATACCCCTTAATTGAGCATATCGATATACTTTTAACAATCTAATGATATTTTTAATTTTCAATACATTAATGTTGATTTTGGATAGTAATTGATTTTTGAATTGACTAAGAAATAAATATATTGTATTATTCCACGTATTTTAAATGTTGTCATATTGATTCTCTCCGAATTTTTTGTTTAGTATCAAATTTCCTTTTCCGCCTATCATAATTGAGTATACTGTAGATATTGATTATTAATGTATATTATTTTAAAGTAATTTATAAAGTAATCACAAATGATATTTAGATTCTTTATGGTTGAAGTTTCCAATTCTAATATTACCTTCTATAAAGTTCTTAGTTTAGTAATCTTTCAAACTATATCTGTTTAGTTTGATTATATTGATTTTTTTAGAGAAGGCTTTTCAAATTCTTCTCTTAAGTAATCAAATAGATCAGATTCTTGATTTCTAAAATCATTTCTTTAGAAATTACCATTCCCTTCTATTAGAAAACTACTGAGATTATCCTGTTATTATTGCATTTGTATTAGCAAATAATATCCCCTAATAAGTTTCTATTTTAAAACAATTATGTTTCCTTACATAAAATAGTTTAGATTTTAAATAATAGATGATCTTTTTACTATTTATAAGATATCAATAATCTGCCTTTAACGAACTTAAGCCTGTGCTTCTCAAAATCAGAGTTTTCTATTCTAGGATTAATTTTGGGTTTGTGAATCAACCGTTCTCTTTATCATACAGTTATGATTTCCCCATCCTTTGATTACCTAGATCGTTTAGTATAACAAAAGGATTAAATTAAGAGAGTAACCCTGAAAATTTGATTAAAATCCTTGTTGTAAGGATGCGAAACCTCTTAAGCGCATTTGATGCCGAAAAAGTTGCTCTGCCGTCCACCCTGCAAATACTCTCCTTTTATTGAAAATTAAGTTTAGATAAGATTCTTCAGTCCTCAATCTCAACATAAGAATAATTTTATTTTACCAACATTCATTTTATTTCTAATTAAGATATCTAAATAACTATGTAATTATTAGGCTTACTTATTAATGAAGCTAATATCTAGCAATGTTCAATTTAACACTCCTCCAAAATGTTATCAATGCATGCAAAGTCAAGTATCAATTATTATTTTTTCTTTGTCTGTAATTTAGGACTATGTATTATAAAATAAATAATTTATGGGAAAGCAAAATGTTTACAGAATCTTTTAAATGAAAGAGAAAAAAATTGAATAAAAATGATAAATTTCTTAAACAATTTTATGTAGAAATACTAATTTTTAGAAACTATTTTCAAATAATATTATTTTAGAAAACTGCAAGTCTTTTATTCTAAATAATAAAAATAACAATAATTCTTCTAGGTTAAGTTCAGAATAAATAAATTGTATTTTTGATTTTTTTGGGAAAGTTCTTATGAAGATTAAAGTAATTTTTATATTTTAGTCGCTATGGTTCCATTTTATATTAAAACTAAGATGGCTTCTTAAATATATTCTCCTTAAAGAATTTGGTATTGTTGATCTTTATCCTGCCTACTGAAAAACTTTCCTTAAGGCTATTTTGATTAAATTATTAATTTGTGGGTAATTACTTTTAGTTGTTATTAAACAATTTTCAAAAATGATTAAAACATTTAATAATAAAAAGCAATATATTTTTAACATGATATTTTTTAAATAACTCATAATGCAACAATATAAGTTGCAAAAAATTTGTCTTTGGTAAAACAATCTTTCCTAATGTTTTTGCTTAATTTCTTGAATTTCAAAACCCTAATCCTATTATAATTATAATTTCAATTGATTATTCATGTTCCCTTTCTCTTATATTTTGCATCTCATCTCTTAATTGATTACGTAATTAATTTATCTTTTCTCTTTCATCCTCAACCATCATTGAAGGTGTAATGTTTTATAACTATCTTGTTTTTCAACAGTTAATAACTGCCTTAAATGCTTAGGTTATCATTTGTATGTTTCTACATTTTTGTTTCTTTTTATCTTTCAAATTCAATAGTGAGAGAATTTAGTAATACAGTTTTTAATATTCTTTATCACTTTCTGTTAATACAGAATCAAGTAAAATTATTTTTTCGATGATTGAATTCAATACTGTTTTCTTTCTTCATTTAGTAAGAAAATTAACTCTGTCAAGCTTTTTTGCTCTGTCCCAAATTTTTATGGCTTAAGTTGGACTCTAATCTAAGAAAGGGAATCTTATAAGCCTTTTCTTATATTTTACATTTTATCATATTATATATTTATTTTTTGAAAATGGAAGATATATTTGAAATTTTGGTTTAATCAAAAGGCATTGATCAATTTATTTATAGTGAGATAATAGAAACGTTGAAAAGAGAGAATATATCAAATTTTATAGAATTTCTTGAATAAGCTGAAAATCTTTAGAATTGTTAATCCTATGTTTAAGTTATGAATTTATTAGAATTTGATAATTAATAATAAACTTTCTATGAGAACATAAGGAAAGTTGCTAAAATAATCAAAAAGATTATTGAACATGACTTTTACAAAAAAAATTATTCGGATGAGATTTACAATCAGACAATTGAGAATTTAATTACAAAAATATTGTCATAAGAAGAAATAGTTGGATTTTTGAAATTCGTAACATGCCTTACAGCTATTGATGATAAATTTATTTAATGTGGCTCAAATTCACTTAACTTATTAGTTAAAATGAAGGCTGATTTAAGTCAATAATGTTTTCAAAATATAAAAATTCAAAATACTTTATTGATAGGAGCTAATTTTGAAAAATGTGATTTGAGTGGATCTTAATTTGAAAATGTCGATATTAGTGGAATCAATCTAAATAATTCTAAATTATTTCATTGCAAATGGAATAATTTAAAAACACTTGAATTACCTATATTAGATCGTCAGGGTTGCAGCATCTTTTCAGTTCGTTTCTCACCTGATGGCAAAGTATTATTATCTAGTGGTTAATATAAATCTATTTGTTTTTGGAGTGTCAAGACAGGAAAAAAAATCTCATAATTATGAGGTCAAAAAGGTATTGTTTTGTAAATATGTTTCTCCCTTGACGGTACTAAATTAGCATCTTTTAGTTCAGATAACTCTATACGTTTATGGAATGTTAAGACAAGAAAAACAATATCTAAATTAAAAGGTCATAATGCAGCTATTTAATCAATATGTTTTTCGCCTGATGGTTATACATTAGCATCTAGTGGTCACGATTAGACTGTCCGTTTATGGAATGTTTAGAACAAAGAATAATATAAAAAATTATCTGGGACGGGTGGAACTAAATATTCAGTATGTTTTTCTCCTGATGGTACAACATTAGCATTTGGTAGTGTATATGGCTCTATATACTTATGGGATATTAAGTAGGGCCAATAATAATCTAAATTGGAGGGTCATAGTAATATTGTCCATTCGATATGCTTCTCTACTGATGGCACTACTTTAGCATCTGGGAGTTTTGATAAGACTATTTGTTTATGGGATTTTAAGGCACGAGAGCGTAAATTTAAATTAGAAGGCCATACCCATTGCGTTAATTAAGTATGCTTTTCTAATGATGGTGCCATACTAGCATCCTGTTGCAAAGATAAGTCAATCCGTTTATGGAATGTTGATACTGGACGATAATTATCTAAATTGGATGGCCATACCGATTGGGTTTATTCAGTCTGTTTTTCACCTGATAATCTTACTTTAGCAACTGGTAGTTATGATCAGTCTATCCGTTTCTGGGATGTTAATTCAGGACTACAATATGAAAACATTGATGATCAAAAATTTCTGGTTAATTAGAAATGCTTCTCGAATGAAATTAACACATAAAAATCTGGCAGCTATGATAATGTCATCCATTCATAGAATTTTAAGTCTGGACTATAAAAAACTATCGTCTAAACAGAGGGAGCTTCAATTTAAAAAAGTGAATTCATAACTCATTAAGGTATAAATTTAAAGGGGCTATTTAAATAAAAAGGAGCTTATATTTTGGATCAACTAATTACATGAAAAAACTGAAAGTAATTTTTCTTAAAGTAAATCTATAAAATTCTATATTTATTTGTTTTGCCCTTATATTTATCTGTCTTTCTCCAAGTTAAGTTTTTAGAGAGATTTAAATCACACCATTGTTCTGAGTATATAAAAGCGTAATGTTTGATTGATATTTTGTGTAATGTCATGATATGAAATCGTTATTATATATATTGTGTAATAATAGACTCTCTTGGAATTCTGCTCTAACATTAATTTTTGTCCAAAAATAGATTTTAAATCAACTTTTATACACTAAATCAGGTGAAAGTAGAACTAGTCATACTCTCCAATCTATTAAGTTCATCAATAGATCTAATAATTTTATTTGCTTATTATAGTTTTATCATTAAGGTGTAATACATATTAATTTTGAAAAAAATATATGGATATTTTTAGAGCTCATTAATAAAAAAATTTTTTGTTAACTTTAAAATTGTTAAAATCTTTTATGAGTACTTTTAATAATTTGAAATTTAGAAATAAAGTTGAGGTTCTGGATAGTACTTCTTCTTGGATTCTTTTTAATTTAGATTAAATTTATTAATTAAAATGCCAAAGAAATTATGGAACAACTGTAAAAAAAAGTGAGAAATGAAACTCAGGTTTCGAAAATCGACAAATAATAAATTGAGGGGGGAATTGTATAATTTGGAATTTCTATTCTCTTTTCGCCCACTTTATATTTATTTATGATGTAGTAAAAATAATAGAGTTTAACAGATTGGATGAAGCATTGCAACAAAATGATATAACTATTGAGAAAAATTTGCATTAATCTAATATTATCATAAAAAAGTAATATATTAGACATGGACTCTATTGAGGTTGAATAGATTAGAAGAATCATTACAATTTAGTGTATAGCTATTTACAAAACCCCGAAAATTTAGGATATTATAATAGTAAAGGTATATTTTGTTCATTCATCTCTTTAACATTTATGTTATATTCTTTCCACAATGTCTAAAATAATATCTATATTGAATAGATTAGAACATACTTTAAATTATTTTGAGTTAGCTATTTAGAAAAACCCAGATCTCTAATTTATTAAAACAAATATGGTATNTAATTTTTTTAATATCGGATCCTCCATATCACCCTTCTCCATAAATGACCTGATTAAGTATTCAGCCGTCAAAAGATTCTTCATAGCTGGTCTAGTAGGTGGATGTTGATTTCTAGTTAGCCTAATAGGGGCTTGATCCTTTAGACCCTGAACTGTATCTTCTTCTGGACATTTGAGAATTAAAAAAAAAAATAAAAAATTATTATTTTCTACGTTAATTTTTAATATACATACACATCAATCATTCATAATCTTGAGATCATATTGATTTTAAATTAATAACAATAACAATATCTGTTTAATTTTTATTTGGTATCAAAGCATTCTTTTTTTCAAATACTAATTTCAATTGAAAATCATAAGGTTAAATTTCCAATCTCTATCCAGCGGCGGCCAAATGGGAAATTCAATACATCAAGTACAAGAGTATAGAGTTGCTTAGACCGTTATTGAAGTTTAATGTGCTAAAACATATAATATCAATCAAATTATAATCAGAAAGTAGGAGATAAACATTATACTATTAAATTCTAAAATAATTACCATTTATGAGGTTTATTTGAATTGAAAGAATAACTACTGATTGTAGTAGAAAATAGCCATAAAATTAAATTTATCAGGGATTGCATTTGGTGCTTTGTTAGTATTTTTTCACTTTTTTCAGTTTAATGCAAATTTTACCCTTTTTATTTTGCTATAAATTGCACATAATTATATTAGAAATTAGTTATTACTCCAATAAGATTAAAATAATCATAATTAAATACTCTTTAAACAAATTAGAATTACAGAAATTTATTGAAAAATCTTAATAAATACTTTTCTAAAATTATTATAAATTATAATTTTCTTGATTTTTATCAAACTTAGATATGCATCACAATCAACTTCTTCTATTGCCATAAGTAATATCAATAGTAAATCTGAATGAATTACTCCTAAAGTTGAGAATAGTTAAATTTAATATAACTATAACTTAAAATTAGACTAATATATCTATATGGTTATTCTCTATGAAATAACAGGAAAAATTAATGTTTACAATAAATTCTTTTGTTAGAATAGTATAATTTATAAGGGTAACTTTTCAAGCATTATAATGAAGGTATTGGATAAAAAGAGTTTCATTCAAAATAATTTCCCAAAAATTCTGTAAAAAATATGAAGCTAAGAGATTATATTCAACCAGCAATAAAATTGAGAATTTGAAATCTCTTGACTATGTAATAACTTTCTTTTAGTGTTAAACTGTTGAAATTTAAAGGAATTTTAGATATGTTGGTTGAAAGAATACATGAATGAATGGAGAGGCAATATTTTGAAGGTAACTTACTTGGAATAAAGTGATTCTTTTAAGTTTCCAAGGATAATTTTATAGCCTCTTAGTGCTCAAATTTCATTTATATCTAATCTTTTACTTAAATTTGCTAATTGATAAAGGAAAAGTCACTTTTCATTCAGCTAACTACATTTGAGGATATATGGAATTGTCTTCTTTCAAAAACTATTGAGCATTCTTATTTAATATTAAATTAAAAATGGCTTAACTTTTCAATTTTGAATAAAGAACATTAAATCCTTTTTTCCTCTATATTAATTTTAAGAGATTACTGAATGGCCTGTTGCTAGCATTCAATGTAAAATTTTAAAAGAAATCTTAAAAATATAAATAATTATTTCAGATTATTAAATTGAAATTCATATACAAAGATAATTCATTACTTTATTACTTTGTACATAATGCTGATGATTTAAAATTTGATATATTAATTAATTTCAACAACGCTATATTATTTTTCATTTATGAGTGTTTATAAGATTTAATGTCTTATTGTCTTAGAAAACAGATAAAGTGAAATATAGATTCCGAAATACTTATTTTTACTTGATTTAGCTAGATTTGGAACCTAACGTATTCGGTAGTATTTAACAGATATTTCTTTTTAGTTATACAACCCAAATATTATAAATTAGATGATTTCAGATTTCAAGAATACTTTTAGGATTTGGCTATTATTAGAAAAAATTAAGTCATATACTCTAGATATATCATTTTATGATTTTTTTTTAAATATTTATTTTAAAATTTTCTAATTAATTATCTTAAATGAATCTAGATAGCAAAATCTTCAGTCTCTCAATTTAACTTTAAAGCTTTTAATCAAATTTATTTTTTACTAGTGAGTTATTTAACCAAGTTTTCAAAATTTTGGAGTAACCATTTACTTTCCTTGATTCTCATGTTCTTGATACTATTTATCTACATCTCTTCTCTTAGGATTCCATTTATATATTGAATATCCTCTAGGTTTTATTCCATAAGATCCATGGAAGTATACCTTCAATGAATTTGCTTTGATTCAAATTATCGAATCAAAGAATGTTATTAAAGCCAAAGAAACATTCCTATATTAAAGCAAATTTTGTAGCCAAACGATAAATATGAGTGGTATTCTCAAGAATCTCTGCCGCAGCTCTATTTGATATTATGGTTTCATAAGTGAGTTCCAAAGCTAAGTCATATGCCTTATTGGAAGATTTTATTCTGATTTTTAAATGATTGCAAAGTAGAGTGATTTAGTTATTTTTGTAAAACCACATTGTTTGTCACAAGGAACCTTTACAAAAGTTCTTTTTTGAAAATCATGCTAAGAACCTAATATTAAATTTGATTGCATAAACTCTAAATGAGAAAACATGTAAATCAAAAGCACAGAAAGTCTTTTATTAATTTTCGAGTTTCTTTTTAAACTTTCATATGTTATGATAAATTTGATTTATTTTTTTAAATATGATAAATTTCCATATTTATTAACAACCCCACAGGTTCATGAATATAATAATATCAAAATCAGCTTTTGAGATATTCTTCATAAAGTTCCATTAAGGCTCTTGTTTTCTCATTTAGGGTTCTCCCTTCCATTTCATGTATTACCAAATTGTTATATGCTTTCCTTTATTGTTGATATGTCATTTTTCGTATATTCATATTCATGAATGGATTAATTTTTGTTTTATCCATTTTTCTTTTCTCTTTAAATGTTGCTTTCATTTTGTCTTCCCTACTTATTCCCTTTATTTCTCCATTTTCTAGGAGATTATATTGTCTAATGGATCTTCATCATACACCTACAGATTTTCATTTCTTAATTTCTAGGTCTAGTATTTTTGTAGAATATTTTTATAAACCAATCTTCAGATATATATAATTGAAGAGCCATTTAATAACTGCTTTTCACCTAAAGAGCTTAAATTAGAAATTTATGGAAAAGTGAAATATAAGTGACCCGGATTTAATGTCATTATTCATTTGGTTTAGTAAATAAAGCAGATTGGTAATTGCATCATAAAAGAACTATATGGTATACATGAAATTAAAAGTTAAAAGCATTGGAAGTAAACAATCCTTGATCGAAAAATATCAAGGTATTAAGGGGTTTAGGTAAAGTTATGTTTGCTTTTTAATAGATGAATTCTGCAAAATATACGACCTAAAAGAAAGACTTTAGGTTTGAGAGATCTAGAGTCAATGCCTATAAATGCGGATTCAATATAGAGATTCTCTTTTAGTGAACCACACATAACTATGCTTGCTTTAAAAAATACAATTATTATTTGAAAAATTAATAAGTTAATTTTCACAAATAATAATACTATTTTAAGAGATATATTTCTAAACAGAATGAACAGTGAAGATATTTGTCTTAATGAACTTTATAATTCAACCGAGATATATTCAAGTAATCGTGTTATTTAAACGTGAAACTTAGACTAAACTAGATTGTGTTCACCCTGCTAAAGATTAATAATTTTAATAATAATAATTTAGAATAATTGCAGTATAGGGTCCAGAATTAAAACATTTTAAAGAAACTTTCGATCTTTTCATTAATCAACCGCCAAAATTAAGTTCAAAAAGTATTAATCTTAATATTCAAATTATGGTTTGATAGTATCTAAATTTTTAATCATCTTCTGATGTATTTTATTTCAATTACAATTAATTTTAAATATCTGATGTATGAAACTTGATATTGCCTAAATGAGAATTAAAACTGTGATCAAAAACTAGATTATTCTTCATTCATTTTTATCTCTGTTATCTTAAATTTCAATAGATTTATTCATCAAATAATTTATTTTTACTTTAATAAAAATTCGAATTATAAAGTGAGATTAGGAGAGTAAACTAAATCTATTATAATAATTCAAAAAGTAATTATAAAAGTCATAATTGATAAAAATATTAGATTTACAATCAAGGCTGTATTCAACAGTTTAAATATGATTGGTATGTTATTTTGTTATTCTTAAAATTTTTATGATTCTAAAAATCTATTGAATTATTAAACGAGAAGATTTATTAAGATACATCAATAATGATTATATCAAAGCTGATAAATACTAATTCTAATTTTCTGAAATTTTAAATCAATAGTATAAAAAAAATCATTCTTTTATTGAAATATTACTTTAATGGAAAAATGGTATAGAAAAATCGAAAGATTAAAACTAATAAAGAGATTAAATAATTTAATGGAATTGATTAGTTGCTAAAAGAACTTCAATAAATATTGATTCTATATTTGATAAGATATAAAGAATATTCTATCAAAGTTTGAGTTAGGTATAAAGACTTATATGTCAGATTGAGTCAAAATCACCTTTTGGATGACATAGAAAAATTATCATAATGTTAAGAATATTAAAATAAATTTAAAATGATTTAAGATATGAAATTGCATAAAGATTAAAAATCTAATAATTTTATATAATTTCTTTTGCAATTAACTAATAGATAGAATAAATGAATTAAAATCAATTTAATACTAAATCAATTCATTTATTGAAAGATTAAACGAGATTAAACGAGAATCAATTGATTTTAATAAAATAATAGAATAAAAAATATTAAATAGGTTATGTGTTATGTGTTATCCTTTAGTTTTAATTTTCATAAAAAGTGTTCAGTGAAATAATTTAATTAATATGTAAAGATTGAAGATATTAAGAATGAAGATAAGTATTGATTGAACGATTTACATAATTTTAGCACTTATTATTGTAACATCAAAGGATAAATAGTGTAGAAATTTGAGAATATCTGCACAAAGTTTAAAGGAAGAAATTTAATTGAAATGGTGCCTAAAAAATTGTTAAAATATTACTCATGTGCTATTTCTAAATAATTTAATATAAGTATTATTATTGAATATATCAAAATTTAGCAAAGATATTATTTTGAATTAATAAGAAAATTTATTAAAAAACTTAAAAAATGAAATGTTAAATTTCTCAAATTAACAATANATGTATGAAACTTGATATTGCCTAAATGAGAATTAAAACTGTGATCAAAAACTAGATTATTCTTCATTCATTTTTATCTCTGTTATCTTAAATTTCAATAGATTTATTCATCAAATAATTTATTTTTACTTTAATAAAAATTCGAATTATAAAGTGAGATTAGGAGAGTAAACTAAATCTATTATAATAATTCAAAAAGTAATTATAAAAGTCATAATTGATAAAAATATTAGATTTACAATCAAGGCTGTATTCAACAGTTTAAATATGATTGGTATGTTATTTTGTTATTCTTAAAATTTTTATGATTCTAAAAATCTATTGAATTATTAAACGAGAAGATTTATTAAGATACATCAATAATGATTATATCAAAGCTGATAAATACTAATTCTAATTTTCTGAAATTTTAAATCAATAGTATAAAAAAAATCATTCTTTTATTGAAATATTACTTTAATGGAAAAATGGTATAGAAAAATCGAAAGATTAAAACTAATAAAGAGATTAAATAATTTAATGGAATTGATTAGTTGCTAAAAGAACTTCAATAAATATTGATTCTATATTTGATAAGATATAAAGAATATTCTATCAAAGTTTGAGTTAGGTATAAAGACTTATATGTCAGATTGAGTCAAAATCACCTTTTGGATGACATAGAAAAATTATCATAATGTTAAGAATATTAAAATAAATTTAAAATGATTTAAGATATGAAATTGCATAAAGATTAAAAATCTAATAATTTTATATAATTTCTTTTGCAATTAACTAATAGATAGAATAAATGAATTAAAATCAATTTAATACTAAATCAATTCATTTACTGACAAAAAATAAAATAAATCAAATTATTCATTAATTAAATTAAATTTATAAATTTAAACAAGCATAAAATTAATAATGAAAAATTGATTAAATTATGATGAAAAAATTTATCCAAGTATATTGAAAGATTAAACGAGATTAAACGAGAATCAATTGATTTTAATAAAATAATAGAATAAAAAATATTAAATAGGTTATGTGTTATGTGTTATCCTTTAGTTTTAATTTTCATAAAAAGTGTTCAGTGAAATAATTTAATTAATATGTAAAGATTGAAGATATTAAGAATGAAGATAAGTATTGATTGAACGATTTACATAATTTTAGCACTTATTATTGTAACATCAAAGGATAAATAGTGTAGAAATTTGAGAATATCTGCACAAAGTTTAAAGGAAGAAATTTAATTGAAATGGTGCCTAAAAAATTGTTAAAATATTACTCATGTGCTATTTCTAAATAATTTAATATAAGTATTATTATTGAATATATCAAAATTTAGCAAAGATATTATTTTGAATTAATAAGAAAATTTATTAAAAAACTTAAAAAATGAAATGTTAAATTTCTCAAATTAACAATAATGTATTTTAAATATTGACAACTTTGACAAGTTGCTTGTTATCATGTCTTTTACAGTTTTAAAATCTAATCTTACTAAAACTATTAACTTTCATATTTATACTAATCTGATAAAAATTAATGTATATTTATTAGATTAATAATTATGTGACACTTTACCAATTAAAATTGTTTTCATCTAATGTTGAGCTCAACATAAATTTTATTTATTCGACTATGATGGATGAAGAATAAATAAAATGTTTGATTGGAATTTATTCATTATTTTAAGACTATCAAAAATGATTTTATATATAACAATTCTTATAAAAATTGTGATCGGCTAAAAATGAAAAACACTAAAATAAAAAGCTTAATAAACTAAAGGCACATCCATGACAATCTTATTTATTTTTTAATATGAGATATTAATATACATTCAATTTTATACAAAAATTGTAAAGAATAAATACATGAGAGGAAGGCAAAGATACAATATCCTCTCTGCTATAGGAAGTTTGCCTTGAAACAAATAAACTGCTTAAATATCTTTGAAATTACCCTAGTGCCTAAGATAATAAGGAGGTTAATTTTTTCATTTAAGACTACTAAATTTGAGATTAAGTCTTCCTAAACAGATATTAACATTAAAATGCATATTTAATTACTAAATTGTAAAATCTAAAGCTTTTGTTAAGGTTGCTTTCTTCAGCTGAAAAAATTGCAAAAATGAATGGATTAACTACTGTATAATTTAGTAATTTATTTTGAAAGATGCCTTAAACATATATATATGACCTGGATATACAATTTTCTTCTTAACTCTTTCTAGCCAAAGTCTAAATCTTACCTTGTACTTTAAGTGTGTTCCATGTCAATAATCTCTTAACAGTTGTACCCTTTAAAATATAGGAAACAGTAAATAAAAATAATGATAAAATAACTCCACCCTAAACAATAGGAAAGCGTACTCAAATAATGAAATTAACTAAAATCAACTGAAATTTATTTACAAATGTAGTACTATGAAAGTTGTTCTTTTATTAGCAAATTTTTATTAAAAACAAATTTCCTATTGCTTTACATTTACATAAGAGATGTGTCTTTTGATTCTCAATTCCTTCAATTTCTAAATTGCAAGTTTCAAACATATTTTCAGATATATGATTAAAACGATAATAAATATATTCAGTAGTTACCACTATTTTAAATATAGACAAAATGATTGTAATCTATCTCGAAATCTGATCTATTTATAATAACTTTGAGCATATTTTTGTAAGTCTATGAAAGATTATAGTAGTTGTACTAACTATCTATATTACTTCTATATGAATGTTATTAAATTATCTAAGTAATCATTCTGAATTGAAAAATCGATATTATATTTAGATTTCGTAAGTTGTTACAATTATAAATTCAACATCATTCATGAAATCGACAAACCTAACCATTTACTTCGACACTGTCACCAATATGCATTGTAATATTATCAATTAATTAAATTAATTTTTCAGATGTATTTGTTATTTGCTCTTAATTCTCTAAAGAGGTTCCATTCTAAGTAATAATCACCAATTAATAATGAATTATTTGTATATTGAGTATTATATTATTGTAATACTACATAGAATACAATTAATACAATTAATACAATCATAATAAAATTTGTAAAATCTATATTACACTTTAATCATCATAATTAAGTATCAATAATTCGAGATTTTCCTTCTCCTAACTTACCTTCAAATTTATTCAATTATAGATTTAATTCTCAAATTGTTATGAATATATTACCAAGGTGCTGTTTCTCTAAAAGCGTACTTAATTAATAAAATAAATCCAGAAAACATTAATTAAACAAAAAAGAAGAGATGTGACATTATTGTAAAATTCACTTTGCCATTTTATTCTAAAAATCTCATTGAAGTGTTTGAAGTCTACTATTTTATTTTTACTTTTTTTTCTAGATTAATTGCTTAATGGGCGAATAATTTTTCATAAATATCATCTGAATTAATTCTTAATTCAACATGTGTTAATAACTCATCCTTAAATTGTGCAATTTAATTCATCTTAATAATCAACCTTTATTTCAAATATCCTTGCAATTTTTTCCCCTACACTTAATTGATCTATAGTTTAATTGGTGCATACGACTTAGTTCTTCGACATGTTTAAGCTCTTTTGAATATTTGTAATAGATCCTCTTTAATCCATGATCTAGAATATAGCATTAATTTTTAGATTTGGAAATATTCAGTTAAAATATTCGATTAAAAATAGCATTCTGAAAACTTGCTTTATCGATATATATTAATTCCACTTCAAATCTGAGCACTATTAGATTAATAACTGAAATTATTAAAGTATCTCAAATGAAAACTTACTTAATGGTATTCTTAGTAGATTAAAAAGCAAGGCTAAATTACATTTTTTAATAAATTACTAATTATTTATGCTGATTTTCATATTACTAATATTATTATTGTACTTCAAATTCAGGGTTATTTCGATGTCATAGTCTTTTCCTAAATATAAGGAATGAATTATTTATCTTATAATCTGGTTCATTCTTGAGAATTTTCATAATTATTAGAACATTTACATAATTTATAATGATATTTATGTGTTTGATTCAAAAATTACTGATGGAATATGATAAATTTAAGGGCATATAAACAGCAAATAAGAAATCTGAAAGTTAGGAAACAATTGCTTTTAAGTCTAATTTGCACATGAAAGATTTTTTAGTAATCAGTACTGCTGTGGCCCATAAGTTATGAGAAAAATTGCTTAATTTTAAATCCTAATTTAAATTTGGAGTCTGCTTCTATGATGTTCGATACGAGCAATTTAGTCGAATCACTTAAAAGCTTTAATGCATAATTTTCAGTCTACTATTGGCAGAACTTAGTTTGTGGAAATAGTTACTTGCCCACACTTAAAGATACAAGTTTGCTATGAAGTAAATACAATTTGTACATAAGATTTTACAAAAGTAGCATTCTTTTGCCTGTATACTCATCTTACTCTTAAGTTAGTTATTTAATATTTAGTAAAAGAAAGTAGACTGATTGAGACTTTATGGGGAAAAAAATTTTTTCCATTGTCAAACTACTTTAAAATAACCCTGGACCATAAATTTTACCAATCCCTCCTCAACATTCAGCTCATATAAAATCTCAGTTTTTCAAATTTGAAAATCAGCCTGTAGCCTCTACCTTGACAATTAATCATATTCGAATCAATTTAAATGAACATCAAGATGAATTCTTCTTTTGTATGATGATTCTACTATTTGGAAACCTAATTATGATTTGTTCTGGAAGTTGTAAACTTCCAACAGATAATTCATCTTATTTAAGTCAAAGATGCTCAAGGTATTAATCACTAAGGAGAAAAACCTCACATAAAATTAAATTAAAAATTAGTAATTCTTAACCATTTATTTATAGAAGGAATTTTTGCTGTTTGCACAATCACCTTACAGAATCAATGAATTGTTTAAATAAATAAAACTCCGTAAATAACTAAGCACTATTTCCTTTGATGATTTATCAAAGTGCTAAGGCTTTAATCAAGTCGGTTATAGCTTCACTTCTAACGCCTAATACAATTTTTAGGTTAAATTGCTGTGATTATAGAATTTATTCCTTCTATTACTTTCTCTTATAATCATTTGATTTGAAAGGCATCTATGAATCTCTAAGATTTAGAATTATGTCTTCAACTTTAAATTTCAGTTCTAATATCCAAGCTCATATGTGTGATACAGATTATAATCAGATAACTTTCAAATAGGCAAGAATAGAAATCTTTAGAATTAAACTCAAGTTTTTCACTCTAATTATGTAATAATAATTAAAATTACTTTTGCTAATTTTCCAACCTAACTTCCGTTCTTCACTACTTGTGTTATTAAAGGTCATGGTCTATTCTTAAGCCAGATTTAATCTATTTCTTAAATCATCAATTATACCACAACTTCCCTCTATCTAAGGGTGCATAGGTTAACCGTTTAGATGTTTTTATTCAAAATATACCGAACCTCTATTTGAAACCATCCAGTATTACATCTGAATCATTTTAATAATTTTTTCCCTATATTTGTATTATATACAACTTTCTGACTAAGTTATTCTTTTAACAATTTATATCATCCAACATTTCAAATTTTAAGTGATTGTTTTCTTGTGAGGTCATATTCTCTCTATATTTAAATTACATCTTACTCAGTGGCTTATACCTCAGAAGTGCATAGCCAATCCCAGATTATTATTTTGAATCTTTTCTGCATAAATATTGAAAATTAGTTTTTATTATCTTAATTGGTGAAATTGAATAGGAGTGATTGAAATAATATCGCAAAAGGTCAAGTGTGAGAATAATTATTAATTCAACAAGTAAGAATGTGCTAAATGTAAAACATTTTCAATTTTCTATATGCCTTCTTAATATGTTACTTATCAAAATTTAATAACTTAGTTAAAAAGATAATAAAAATTCATCGCTAGGTTTTTTCTCTATGAATGTGCATAAGTAAATTGTTTTTAGAAATAATGTATCAAATTGTAAAAGGATTGTGATTTGAAGTGCACCCCTCAATACATAAAACTCAATGAATCAATCACCCAAATTTAAAGTAGATGTCGTAAAAGTATGGATATCAGTGTTTCACCTGTCTCAAATGAAAACCCTTCAAAAAGTTAAAAAAAGTACAAGAAGGATGCATTTTAATAGTAAATTGACTTTTCACTAAATAGTTTTAGCCAATAAAGATTATTTCAATATTATATTCATTTAAGAACTAACTTTTGGAAATTTGAATTCACCTCCAGGTACTGGGAGTTTAAAAAGAAGAAAGAGTTTAATAAAACTATGAAACAATAACAATATTAATTTAGGAGCAGATGGGAGGATCTACATTATCTTTATTCAAATTAATAAATTACTTGTTTAAAATCCTTAGGTTAATAAATTAAAGAATATATGAAGAAAATTTTCTCAAAGTTTCAGATTTATTGAACTTGAAATGTTGATTTTTTAATTTTCAAATCCAATTTTTTAAACTAGCGGTTTTGCATAAAGTTATATCTATTATAATTTATTATCTAAATTTTTATGTGTCTTAAATAAATTTACTATTAGATTTATGCAAAAATTATTTAACAAGAAGTCTGTTTAGAGCTTCCTATTACCGAATTATATTATAATGTTGCTAAATCTATATCCAGATATTGGAAACTTATAATCATTAACTTGAATTTAGAAAGATTCTTTACCTTAAATTTATCTATTTTTAAGTAAACTTTAATTCGACTTTTTAAATCGCAGACTTTAATCTATTTTTCAAACACTGTAAAGGCTATATCAACTTAATAATTTAGAAAACCAAATATTAATGGGTTTAGTTATTTTCAAATCTTTGATATACAAAATTTATTATGATTACAAACTATAAAAATTTCGAAAACTAGATTTATATATCTAACCAAAATTTTCGAATTGCTATTCTGTTGTCATATTACCCAAAAATTCATTTATTTCAAATTTTAATCCTAGGTGAATTATTTGTGTTGGAAAATATTAAGTGGATTCCACTATCTATTAATTGGTTTTAAAGATGTATGTGATAATAATCCATTTTCATAAAGATTTATTGTTTATGGAGACCTATTGGAATCCTGAATTCAGACTCAAAGTGCTGTCATAATAAATAGTTTCCGTACCTAACTATTTTAATGAATCATTACTACTCTCCAAAGAATCTGTACTTCTTTTCATCAATATTAAGAAGGTCATATCAAGTTTAAAATAAATTATATTCTTATTGATAATATTTTCGATAAGACTTTGTATTTTAAAATAAACTGTAAAATTAATGAATTCTTTGTTTTCTATGTAACCTCCTATATCATAATTAAATTTACAGAATGCAGTGTTTTTAATTTAATATTAAGTATAATACATTAATACTTTAGGATAAAAATTTATAAAATGATTTAAAAATAATTGATATATAATAGTAAATTTCTGTTATATAAGTTGGACAATGGCTACACTTTTGAAGAAGTTTTTTAGTGATTAATTTATGTAATTTTAATAATTTTTCTAATGGTTATTGATTGTTTATTTAAATTATATTAATAATTCAATATTGAAATAATATAATAATTACAATTAATATTATTAATATTCTGTAGTTCTTTTTCAATAAATATATTATTCACCTATTATTATTCCTGTTAATCATAAGAATGTACTTAATTTTTCAAAATAAATATGCTATTAATTTACAATAGGCCAAGTATATAATTCATTTTATATTTAAGTTACTAAAGTAGATTGTCGCTTCCTCTTTAATGAAATCCAAGAATTTATGCTTTTTGTGGTCTCCTTACTTATCCATCCACCATAATTTTGGAAATTAAATGTTAATTTATATATATATTATCTTGCGAATATAAAATTTTATTTCATTTAGTTCTAATTTAAATCTCAATCCTAGAGATTTTCAAAATAAATAATTAAAAATGAAATCAAAGTCATAGAAAAAGCTCGTATGTGTAGAACCAATTGATGAAGCAAAAACATAAGAGCTGGTCGTTTATTATTGGAATTATGGATGGGGGAAACATATGAAGATCAATATTCAAATAGAAGTTAGTTAAGATAATTATATATTATATTATAAAGATGGAGCACTCTTAAAAAAGTAATTTATCAATTAGTTCTATATAGGGATGAGCATAAACCACAATATGAGATTATTAAAAATTGGTTTTAGATCTAAAATTTGCGTTTTATTGGCGATTACCAAAATTTCAAAAAATTTGGTAAATGGATTGCGATTTTCGATGGCATTGAATTAGGTGCTGGTTANTATTTGTGTTGGAAAATATTAAGTGGATTCCACTATCTATTAATTGGTTTTAAAGATGTATGTGATAATAATCCATTTTCATAAAGATTTATTGTTTATGGAGACCTATTGGAATCCTGAATTCAGACTCAAAGTGCTGTCATAATAAATAGTTTCCGTACCTAACTATTTTAATGAATCATTACTACTCTCCAAAGAATCTGTACTTCTTTTCATCAATATTAAGAAGGTCATATCAAGTTTAAAATAAATTATATTCTTATTGATAATATTTTCGATAAGACTTTGTATTTTAAAATAAACTGTAAAATTAATGAATTCTTTGTTTTCTATGTAACCTCCTATATCATAATTAAATTTACAGAATGCAGTGTTTTTAATTTAATATTAAGTATAATACATTAATACTTTAGGATAAAAATTTATAAAATGATTTAAAAATAATTGATATATAATAGTAAATTTCTGTTATATAAGTTGGACAATGGCTACACTTTTGAAGAAGTTTTTTAGTGATTAATTTATGTAATTTTAATAATTTTTCTAATGGTTATTGATTGTTTATTTAAATTATATTAATAATTCAATATTGAAATAATATAATAATTACAATTAATATTATTAATATTCTGTAGTTCTTTTTCAATAAATATATTATTCACCTATTATTATTCCTGTTAATCATAAGAATGTACTTAATTTTTCAAAATAAATATGCTATTAATTTACAATAGGCCAAGTATATAATTCATTTTATATTTAAGTTACTAAAGTAGATTGTCGCTTCCTCTTTAATGAAATCCAAGAATTTATGCGTTTTGTGGTCTCCTTACTTATCCATCCACCATAATTTTGGAAATTAAATGTTAATTTATATATATATTATCTTGCGAATATAAAATTTTATTTCATTTAGTTCTAATTTAAATCTCAATCCTAGAGATTTTCAAAATAAATAATTAAAAATGAAATCAAAGTCATAGAAAAAGCTCGTATGTGTAGAACCAATTGATGAAGCAAAAACATAAGAGCTGGTCGTTTATTATTGGAATTATGGATGGGGGAAACATATGAAGATCAATATTCAAATAGAAGTTAGTTAAGATAATTATATATTATATTATAAAGATGGAGCACTCTTAAAAAAGTAATTTATCAATTAGTTCTATATAGGGATGAGCATAAACCACAATATGAGATTATTAAAAATTGGTTTTAGATCTAAAATTTGCGTTTTATTGGCGATTACCAAAATTTCAAAAAATTTGGTAAATGGATTGCGATTTTCGATGGCATTGAATTAGGTGCTGGTTACTATGATAATGGATTAAAAATAGGATAATGGAAAGAATAGTGGAATAATTATTCAAAGTAAATTTTACTTTGTATTTAATAAAAGGTTAGCTTAAAAAATTGAAAAAGGCTAATATTCTGAGAATATAAAGATAGGAAAGTGGAATTATTTTTATAACAACAAATAGATGTATAATATTTACAAATTAATAGTGGTGGAGGATTATACGATTAAGAAGGAGTCAAAATTGGGAAATGGATTGATACTAATGAAAGATTTCAAGAATACTCATAAGTTACTTATGCTGGTGAATATAAATTTGGTAAAAAAGTTGGGATGTGGTATATATGGAAAAGATAACATGGAAATTCTTAAGAAAATAGGATTATGTAGATCAATATTTAAAATTAGTGGCTGTGGATTATATGTTGAAGGAATTAAAACAGGATTTTGGATTGAGATAAGTGATGGATATTCGAGCCGCTCTGAAATAACATATACAGGAAACTATAAGAATGGTTAAAAGGTTGGTAGGTGGGATATTTGGTTTAATAACAACGATAGTATATAAGGAAATACTAAAATGTAATTAGACATATTAATAATTCATAATATTTAGTGGTGGCGGATTCTATGATGAAAGAGGTGGAGAACTGAAAATGGGGTAATGGGTTGATGTAAGTGATGGATTTTCTACTATATCTTAAGTAACATTCAAAGGTGAATATAAAAATGGAAAGAAATTTGGTAAATGGGATATTTATCATGAAGAACAACAAAATGATATAATGTAATTATTTATTTATTAAAAAACCATCTTAGTGGTGGTGGGTTATATGATGAAGCAGGCCAAGGAAGTAAAATTGGGAAATGGATTGAAATTAGTGATGGGTTTACTAGTTTTTCTAAAGTAACTTATCAGGGTTAATACTAAAATGGCCAAAAAGTTGGTAAATGGGATATTTGGCATGACTACCAAGGAAATGACTAGATGTAACCATTTAGATTTATAATAATGTATTATATTAGTGGTGGAGGATTATATGATAAAACAGGCCAAGAGGTTAAAATTGGGAAATGGATAGAAATTAGCGATGGATTTGGGGATTATTCTTAAGTAACTTATGAGGGTTAATATAAAAATGGGAAAAAGTCTGGTAGGTGGAATATATGGTTTAGTTATTAAGGGAAACATAAAATGTAATAATCCAATTAACAATTACAATTAGTGGTGGAGGAACTTATGATAAAGCAGGGAAAGAGCTTAAAGTCGGGGAATGGATAGATGTCAGTGTTGAATATTCATCAGAGGCTTAAGTGACCTACAAAGGGAAATATAACTAAGGAATAAAAGTTGGTATGTGGGATATTTTTTATAAACAGGATGGATATGAATTTAAAACTAAAAATGAAAAGATGTAATTATAATTAACTTATTTTAAATAATTTCAAAGTGGGGGTGGAAAATATGATAAAGAAGGCTAAGGATTTAAAATTGGAAAATGGTTAGATATTAGTGATGAATTTAGAGAAGGAAATGAAATATTGTATTAAGGTGAATATCAAAGTGGCATAAAAGTAGGCAATTGGGATACACTGTTAAAATAAAGTAATTCCAAAGAGTAAAAGGAAAAAATGTAATTAAATATATTTATTCTCATAACTTCAATTTAGAGGTGGAGGATAGTATGAAGAGATTCAAGGATGTAAAATTGGGTAATGGGTTGAAATTTGTGATGAATATTGGTTGCATAAAGTAACTTATAAGGGCGAATATAGAAATGGGAAAAAAATCGGTAAGTGGATGAAAATTGAGATAAATAAAAAAAACTATAAGAAAGAAGAAAGAGAAGTTCAGTATGATAAATGAATATTATCAATAATATAAAACGAAATAATATGAATATTTAAATTTGCTAAATATTTTAATTAACTTAATAGCTTTTTTTATGATTGAATTTGATTTTTATTTTAATATTTAATTTGAACCTTGGAACCATGATTTAATTTTTAACCATTTTTATACTTATTTAATCTAGTTCAGAAAAATGATGTTTGATATATCTGATAGCTTAGAGAGATCTGCCTCTAAAGAAGCGCCATCTAAATTTATTCATTGGTTAAAGGAAATTGTTCCTTCATTTACATCCTTAAATTATCAGGTTAATAATAAATCTAATGTTAAAGATTATACTCCTTAAATATGATTTGTTATTTTATCGAAGCTTTCAAAATACTTGAATTTTCTTTTGATCATTTGAAATTAAATTCAGACATCTACTTAATTATTTAAGATGCTTAATACTGTTTTAAGTATCTACCAATCATTACAATTAATAAATTAACAACTAAATGTTCTTTCTACATTATTTTTGGTTTCGTTAATTATTAGGTGCTTAAATTTATTAAAAATCGCAAACAGATTAAAAATGATTCTGAAAATAATGATAAAAATTCAAAAGGGTACAAGAAAAATGATCAAAAAATTAACTTCTTTAACTTCAGAACCTTAATGAAATTCGTTATTTATGATGTTAAATTTAGACTTTTAAATCTAAGGTATTGATTTTCAGATTACTAAAATTTTGTTGGAGTGCTATTTAAAAATCAAGAATTATAGTAATTGTTCCGCTTTATTGGCTTTATATTAAAAAGTAGATTATTTTCACATAAAAACCATTTTATTGGTTTTTCGAAGAATTAAAATGTTTTTTTTAGCTGAGTATATAATTCAAATAGTATTTAGTTGCAAGTGTCAATGATAATTTTTTTAATTTCTCAATCGATATTTTACATCAAGTCTAACTGACTTCTTTATGCCCTCCCTTTTAATTTGCTAAACCATTCTTCAATTTTTTCAATCTTCCCGACGTGTTTCCTGTTGCTTCATGTAAATGCATAGGCACTCTTAATGTGCTCCAAATTCTACCTTTTCCATGTGTATGCATTTGAAAATATTCATATCCAACATTTTCCTTAATTTGAAAGTATATTTTTCAAATAAAACAAGATAATGGTCAAACTCAAATAGTTCCATTTAATAGGGTTGAACTAGAAATACAATCAAAAAATAGCAATCCAGGTCTATTACAATAATTAGCCATGATTTAAATTTAAGAGTTAATATTCTTAAATAAAATTTAAGTATTTTGTGACCTTTATTTATAATATTAGAATATAAGTAAATTTAGAGATATTTTTAGCATTCTTAGTCACGATAATTTAGCATGAAAGAAATTGCATAACCTTTATTGTTGCATAACCTTTATTGATTTCTCGAATTCACGCTGTAAAATCATCAGAAATTCGTTATTCTAATTTAAAGATGAAAAAATAAATATTAGACTTGAATGGATTGACTTTTCTGAAGGGACTTAATTCTTTACTTCATTATTAAACCTATTAAAAAATAGAAATTGGAAGTGTAAAAGTGGAGTTGTTTAAGGATCAGTTATGGCCATTGCTATTTAAGTGATATTTGAATTCCTTTGTAAGATTTCTTCTGAAAATTAATTAGTAGTTGACTGTTAAAGTCTATGCAGATGATCTAGTTTCTATAGTGTTGCAGAATAGTTTATCTGTTTATTTGATGAAACGAGTAGATTTTGGAACCTAAATTTAATACAGCAAAATCAGGAGTATTTCTATTTGGACATAATGAACGCAAACCAGAATATATAAAGGGTATATAATTAATGAAAAATTCTAACTATCTTGAAAATACTTTAACTGATAAAGCTTCAAGATTTAACTAGATTAGTAATAAAAGTAATAATTAATATTATTTTCAATTACCTTAAAAAGATTTTTTAAGAATTACCTTTTCGTCAATATATATAAACTCACATGAAGAAAACTGACATGTCAAAAAAACTGAGTTTAACAAGCAATAACATCAAAATAGAAGGGCTGAACAATTTATTTCTATTAAAGGACTGAAATTATTTTTCTCAAAATAAACTTGATCTTTTAAGATCAAAAAATATTTAGCAAATTTACTTTAATTTCGTTATTAATAATAAATAGAGGGCAAATTTGTAGCTTTATGCACCTTAAATCCAAATCTACTTTAGATAGTTTAGATAGGGATATAAAAGTAGTAATTCAAAAAAGAAGCAATATATTCTATTTAAAACAGATTGAGAATTGACAAAAATTTCTAAATAATAAATTTCATTTAATACTAGAATTTATGTTTCCAAACCTTGATGTGTAGGATTAATTTTGGCCGATCATAAATTCTAATTATGAGATAAAATGCAATTTGATTTTTCAAAAATTAGCCACTAATTTTAGAATTAAAGCAATAAGAATATTTTTATAATATTATTAGTAGAAGTTTACTTGAAGTTTGAAAATCCCATACATTTTCAATAGGTCTAGCGTTTGATATCCATAAATTGAAGTATCAAGATAATCATGAAAATGGATGTACTAAACTCCTAAATGCTTTTAAAATTTAATATTATCTTAATATTCATAATAGTTATTGCTTTGGATAATTAAGCTAAATACTAACTCGTAAAAGAAAACCCTTTAGTTATTTCTGCCAAATGCAAATTAAGCATCAAAATAAAATTTACAAGAGAATATTAAATGTAAATTTAAAGTGCATCAATTTACATTATATATTTGATATCTACAACATTTTCATTAAAAGATGAAATACTAAATTTAAAATAACATATTAGAGATTAGAGCTAATTTAAATACGTAAGAAGCTTACGTATTAGATAGAACATAATTTTGGATGAAGGAGAAATACTCTATTATAATTTAAAAAATCCTTCAATTAGATCAAAGTTAAAATTCAGTTTGATTTGTTGGTGGACTATCTGGAGAATATAGACATAAAATATGTACAATTTACGAAGAATGTTGAGCTTTCATGAATCCTGTATTTTGGATTTCAAATCAATTAATAGCAAGTCTGTATTTCAAGGTCCAATTTACTTCGCGAAAGATATACATCAAGGCTCTCCTAACATTGAGACAACGAGATACATATGTTAGTAGGTTGCAACAGCAATCATTTGATTTTAAGCCCAAGTACTTAGTCCAAGAGTCTCTAAATTCTTACGCTTACTATCATTTAGTAGTCTCTCAATCTACTCTTGTATTCATTAGCTAAATAAATGCATTTCTAATTGAAATGATTATGTTTTTGAAAAAGGTTGCTTTGACTTTACCTTCGTCGCAGTTAATGTGTATAATTAGTCTAATTTCAACATATTTATAGCTTGAAAGAATATTAGCTAGTTTAAATGCCAAAACCGCTATTATTTCTCTTTGCATATTATGATTCTGCGATCACAAGTAAATAGCAATACTGATTGCAAACTGAATTCATTACCCAAATCATTGTATATTTCCACAATATGCATCGATTATTTTTATTCCTATTATTATTCTTTATGCCAATAAAATTTGGAAATCTCATAATAATTTGCATCTTTATCAGTTTTTTGTATAGTTTCCAACAGCTCAAGTTTCTTACAACAGTTAAAACAAGTTAGAATTCTTATTATTACCCCAATAATTGATTTCTATTTTAAATTATTCTGCTTAACAATATGAATCAGACATTCAACCCTTGGCTACTTCATCAAGAAGATTAGGGTAATTAATTGATAGATATAACTAATTAGATTTTATATGCTCAAGAAAATTGGACTTTCATTTGTTCTCATGTTGTCTCTTTTGTGCTTTAAAAATCCTGTCAGAGCATGATCCTAACTTAGTTGGTTGATCACATTCACAGTTAAACTCAAATAAATACAATTTGATGAAAAAAGCTAAAATTAATCTTACTTAGAAATCGATTCTGTGATGTACTTACGACTTAATGATTATTATAACTAATCAATTAGCTTAGGTAGAACTGCACCAACTTACAATTGAGCATGCATCATAATTTCTTCATTACAATATTGTTTCAAGTTGACTTTATAGTGAAACAGAAATAGTATTTAAAGGAATATTGTCTTAACAAAAACTCCTAGCCATTTGTAGCCATGCCCTTTGCAAATTTGCATTCTCATAAATCTCAGCTACAACTTTTAATAACTTGCTAATAATTTTTTTGAAGAATATCTCCAGTTTAGATCCAAATATTTTGAATTAGTATCTAGTTACACAGATTAGGTTGATTCTGAGCGATAACACTATTTCGCATCGTCATCTTGCCCATAAGCAAATGCATATGTCATATTATTTTAGTGTTATACGTGGTCTCTAATAATAAGTACGCCCATTCCTATGTTATTGTAATTAACCTGATTTAAGGATTGATGGTATCAAGCATGATAAGATTTCAATTTTTAAATTAACATACTTTCAATAGTAAATTTCATAGAATGAGTTTAGATTTAGTAAATTAAATTACAGGAAGAATATTGAAATTAAATTTTGTAAACATAAAGAACGAGAAGAAAGTAATTTTGTAACACAATTTAAAGAGCAAGCTATCAATGATTGTTAAGAGATCTGAATTTTATTAAACCATTTTTTAAATATCTAAAAAATCAATTAGTTTAGAATTAGGTGCAAGTTAACAAATTTGAAGACTCAAAATAAATACAACATCATAGGAATAAACAAGATTGTGCAAGTTTTCAGAAAAACAACACTATAAAACCTGCTCCAACTTGAGCTAAATATAAACAATGCATGAAGTTATCGTTATATCACTCATCCAATACAGNTTACAACAGTTAAAACAAGTTAGAATTCTTATTATTACCCCAATAATTGATTTCTATTTTAAATTATTCTGCTTAACAATATGAATCAGACATTCAACCCTTGGCTACTTCATCAAGAAGATTAGGGTAATTAATTGATAGATATAACTAATTAGATTTTATATGCTCAAGAAAATTGGACTTTCATTTGTTCTCATGTTGTCTCTTTTGTGCTTTAAAAATCCTGTCAGAGCATGATCCTAACTTAGTTGGTTGATCACATTCACAGTTAAACTCAAATAAATACAATTTGATGAAAAAAGCTAAAATTAATCTTACTTAGAAATCGATTCTGTGATGTACTTACGACTTAATGATTATTATAACTAATCAATTAGCTTAGGTAGAACTGCACCAACTTACAATTGAGCATGCATCATAATTTCTTCATTACAATATTGTTTCAAGTTGACTTTATAGTGAAACAGAAATAGTATTTAAAGGAATATTGTCTTAACAAAAACTCCTAGCCATTTGTAGCCATGCCCTTTGCAAATTTGCATTCTCATAAATCTCAGCTACAACTTTTAATAACTTGCTAATAATTTTTTTGAAGAATATCTCCAGTTTAGATCCAAATATTTTGAATTAGTATCTAGTTACACAGATTAGGTTGATTCTGAGCGATAACACTATTTCGCATCGTCATCTTGCCCATAAGCAAATGCATATGTCATATTATTTTAGTGTTATACGTGGTCTCTAATAATAAGTACGCCCATTCCTATGTTATTGTAATTAACCTGATTTAAGGATTGATGGTATCAAGCATGATAAGATTTCAATTTTTAAATTAACATACTTTCAATAGTAAATTTCATAGAATGAGTTTAGATTTAGTAAATTAAATTACAGGAAGAATATTGAAATTAAATTTTGTAAACATAAAGAACGAGAAGAAAGTAATTTTGTAACACAATTTAAAGAGCAAGCTATCAATGATTGTTAAGAGATCTGAATTTTATTAAACCATTTTTTAAATATCTAAAAAATCAATTAGTTTAGAATTAGGTGCAAGTTAACAAATTTGAAGACTCAAAATAAATACAACATCATAGGAATAAACAAGATTGTGCAAGTTTTCAGAAAAACAACACTATAAAACCTGCTCCAACTTGAGCTAAATATAAACAATGCATGAAGTTATCGTTATATCACTCATCCAATACAGTTCATTTATTTATATTCTAAGTTGAGTTCATTAAATGTAGACTAAATAAGGAAGATTGAAATTCATATAAGATAGATAGGTGCTAGTATTATAGTAATAACTAAAGGAATGTTTTTTTAGATTTTTTCTCGTTTAATAGATTTAGATTTTTTCTATTGTACAGGTTAAACAAATTTTATTTCATAATTAAATTGGATTTAAACATATTTGATATCACAATCAGGAACTCTTGTTTAAGGCAACGATATATTAATAAACCAAGATATTTTTATATGGGTTATTATAATTCCTATGATGAATACTATTAATTTTATCGAATAATGCTAATAGTGCTAGACGAAGATCATGATTATATGTATCTCGTAGCTCAGTATATATAAAACTTTTAGAGTCTAAGTAATTTATAAAGAAAGTAAATAGAAATGCCTAAATATTTATGAATTAATAATTCATAGTTATTTATGAGAATAATCATAGAATTAGTATTCTGTAAAATTAAAGATTTATTCAAATTATTATCAGAAACTTTGATTTATACAATAACAATACAGTTGTCTACTTCGATGGGTCCACTTAAGAATTGTTTTTTTTTGGAGACCAGATTGAAATGTATACTCTATAAATACCTACTTTATTTTTGTATCAAATGAGATGAATGGTTCATGTGTTTTGAAATAGAAGGCAATTTTAAATTACGGAAATGCCAAACTCTGATTCATTATCTATAAGTTTTATATTCTAAGAATGCAATAAAATATAATATAATTGTTTTCTAATCGTAACAATAAACAATCAGACTCTCGATCTATCTCTAATAGTTTGCTTTCAAAAATAGACTTTAGTCCAACAAGCTTATTTATCAACTAAAAATATCAATCTCGAATCATAGACATAAACAATTAAAATAGTTTTATTATAGGTTTAATAACAGAGCAATTCCATTTTTATATTAATATCAATCAAAAATATGGTTTTTCTAATTTAGAATGTATAGGTTGTAAATAACCAATTAATTTTATCATATATATGTCAGTTGCGTAATTTGAGGTATGGAATGTCAAAAATTGAAGGAACCCTATTTTCAAAGAAATATGAGGGCCTTAATGATTGAGTTGAATAAAGATTCAATACTATACAACTCTGGCGATCAATTTTTTTACGTATAAATTGGCTTAATCATGCATTTATTTAATCCAATCTCATCCAGAACATTTAAGTATCTATTATCGATTATATATTGATGGCAATTAATTCACAAGCACAACAACGGACAATATTAGCCTTCTTTATTTTAATTAGAGCTTATTTTTGTTATCAACTGTTTTACTTCAAACATTTTATAATTTTAGTATCTATTCAGATTTCCTTTCTGAATAAATCTTTAATTTCACTATTTCCTCAAACCTTAATTAGCAGAGCAAAATTAATTCTTTAAACAATTCTATGACAATAATAAATAATTATGAATAGATTTAAATGAATCGTAATTTAAGTCAATCTTAGTCCCATATTTAAATCTTTAGAAATTATTTATCAGTTGATGGTTAATTCCTCTAATTCAAATGAGTAACAAAAGTAAAAATTATAATAATTACACATTGACAAACTATATCTAATATTTCAATTTAACTTATGATTATGCTAAATACAATTTAATTATTCAATATAATAATAGCTGGAATAGTTAATTTCTCCTGATGAATCATCATAGTATCTTAAATTATACAAATAAAGATAAATATTATTTTTGTCCCTACTAAAAATGTGTTGCCGCAACCGCCTATAATTCTTGTCTTTTTGCTTTATGTCAAGATACTCAATAAAATACTTAAATAATGAGAATTTATCAAATGCAGTTAACAATTCTATTTTAGAATCTAAAATAATAAAGAATTTAGCAAATCTAACCTTTAGTAATAATTCTTGAATTAGAATTACAAATAATCTGCTCTTTGTTTGGAATGACACAGTTTATCTGTATTATCTGAACTAGGATTAATAATCACAAGACTTAAAGCTGGGGGTGAATTTATTTGTAAAAGTACGTAATTTGGATTCTAGAGTATACAAATAGAAGAGAAAGATGGTGGTTAATACTAATTTATTATTATTTAAGCCTATTCATAAAGATTAATTATATTATAAATTTGCAAAAGTTAGAGAAAATTAAGCAATTGAACAAGCAAAAATAAAAATAAGTTTAAATTATGACTAATGGTTTTTGCTCCATTTATAATAGCCAAAATATACTATATTCTTTTTCTATTGTTAATTCAATATCTCTGTGACTCTATAGAACATCATATATTCTTATTAATTATTCTCATCAAATCTTCTGATTCAGCCTAAATATACATCACTATTTGAGTTTATAATCTAGAGAATGCTATCTTTATGGATACACTATGCAAACTTCATAGAGAAAATTTGAACTCAATTTTTCAATTGAAATAATATCATTGTAAAAGTGGAAAAAGAGTATTGTATTCTTGCATTACAGAAAAAAATGAGGCTGGAATTCAATATAACATTTTGATAAATTAAATCGATGGTTTAACTGTTAGTTCAGTATAACAAGTTATTAGATTTAATAGAAACAGTCTATAAGGTGATAAGGTTATGAAAGAGTTACTTTTCAAACCTCAATGAATTATTCTTCATTTAATATATAATAATTTTTATTTCAGATTTCAATAAGTATTACGTAAATACTTTAAAAGATGAAAAATATCTAGGCAATCTAATAATCATAAAATATGATTTAAAAAACTAGCTTGTCGAGATTTGCTTATGAATTAGTAGAAAACAAATCAATTCGATAATATAATTTCTGTTGTTCCATTAACATTAATCATGAAAAGACCTTGTTAATAGCCTCAGCAAAATCTACAATTAATGTTTACATATTTAAAATGGGAAGTGTTAAATTACTCGCGAACATGGGAGGAGATAAGAGTTATATACAAGCCCTTAAATTTGTAGATAAGTCACAACATTTTTTATCAGGATCTCATAATGGATCTATTATTGTTTGGTCAAAATACTTATTTGCTAATCCAAAATACATATAACAAATTAAAACTCATTAAAGCTCGATAGTTGCATTGATTCTTCATCCAATTTATGAAAACTAATTTATATCTGCTTCCAGTGGTTTTATTGAATTTTTCTAATACTCAAATCATAGACAATGGTTTAGCGTTGATAAAATATCTGAAATTGGTTAAATTTTTGGAATGTCTATCAACAAGAATGGAACTTAAATTGTTACTTGTAGCGAAAATCATCGAATATAAGTCTTTGAATATCAGCAATCATTTTTACAGTAAAAAAATACTTCATCTTGGCTGCTAAAATAAACAATCAATATTAAATAATAGGGTTTTAGAGTTTGCTTTTTAGATAATGATACATTTGTTTTTTAACCTGCAACACAACTTTGGAATGGAACAAAACATATGAATTTATATAGATTAAATCAGTAAAATTAATACATAAAATAAAATGCAATACCTGTCAAAGGAGGTGGTTAACTTTGTGGGTAAATTTTTCCTTCCTTGTATAATTTATCTAAATAAATACTTCTAATGAAGAATGGAAAATATATTAACATATTTAAATATGTTGATAGATCTTTTAAGTTAAGGTATAAAGAAGTGTTATCCTTTGGGACATCGGAAGTGTCTGGTACTCTAAGTGATGATGGAGAATACTTAATTACTTGGGACAAAAAATCAAGATAGATTTAAGTAAGAATGTACACTGACTTAAATGCAAATAAATAGTAGGAATGAATGAAAAATTGAAATTTATAACAACATTGTTATTCTGAAATTGATATTATGCAAAAATTTTATTCCTTACCTTATATGTAGGTTTTTGAATTGAAAGAATTCCATAAAGTAATGTTGCGCGCATGAAATAAAGTTTCATCTTCATTAATATAGAAACTTCAAATCAGATAAAATTTAATATTATCATTATAATGGATTTTCATTATTGAGACTATCTTACATTAAAGAGTTTTACTATTAAGAATAATTTTTTTAGATCAAATTTCATTTTTAATCATTTAAATAGACAGTACTGTTTTTTTTTTCTTACTTTACTGTTATCTCCAATATTTTTTTAATGTTATTAATATTATAACTCATTATTTATTTCGCTTTAAATTAATCCAATATCTTTTTTATTAGTTGTTAAGGCTTACAAGTTACCTATTTCTTTTTATTCTCCTCTTGGGTTGTATTTTATGAATTTTCTCTACTTTTATAGACATTTGTATTCTTTATTAAACAGTTGACATAAAAAAAATGCCATTTCTTTTTCTAAAAAATAAGGTATTTATTAATTTCAAATTACTAAAAATACATTTATTAATAAATACTATATGCCTTGTAATGAAAAATTCGAAAGTCTATAGGAGGTACTATAAAAATATAGCAATGATTAAGAGAGATATAATGTAAAACATTGATCAACCATTCTCCATCTGGAAGTTTTTCAGAATTACATTCTAATTCTGCGTCTTGTTCTGTTATTATGACACAATACTAGGTGAGATCAATTCTCGTGGCTCCTTTTGTCAAATATGCAAGTTAAATTTATGTTTATTGACAATTAAATGACTCCAGTAAGTGTTCGCAGGTGATATAAAGAGAACTAAATTTTGGTTGGTAGCACACTTTTAAATTCAAACCTATCTATCCAGATTTAAGGGAACCAAATTTTCTTTTACCTCCTCTTTTCTTATTCCTTAAACCTAAAAATAATAATTTTTTTACAAATTATATAGATAGAATAGAGATGTAACTGTTTGACATTTACATCCATGCCCCTAGAAAATCAATGTATTTGTTAAAATATTTTTCGAACTCAAATTACAAAATATTATATAATGACATCATCCATTTGAAAATTTGAAAGACATTAACATAAAAAATATATTTTCTGATTTCTTTAAAAAATTGATAATTGAATAAATAAAGTGATAATATCACAAGAATAAGCATTTCATCAACGTTAAATTTCTTAATCTCGAAGTTAGTATTTAAATAGGCTGGGGTGGTGTATAAATAGGTTCATTGAAGAATTCCTAGAAACTTTTTAAATTCAAGACAGAATTAACTTTAGGAATATTGCACCTAATTATTCAAAATATAACACTATTTTATATCGATGAAGCTATTTTCCTAAGTAATAAACTCATAACCCAAATTTTAATAAACTAAGGACTTAATCAAATTTAGAAGGTTAATGAACACCAAAAAACATCTAAATGGGGGTATTGGTAATAAAGGGTTTTAGTTTTTTCAAATTTTAACAGGCTATGGTATTTTGTTTGCATTTGGATACTTTTTAGAAGAACAAATTGTCTTTGCTAGATCATAAGATAAAGATTACAACTTTTCTATTTTATTAGATAATAGCCAGATACATTAGAGCAAATTAATCAAAGAGCAGATATTATAATTTGTTTATAGCTCCATATTCTCTTGAATTAAAACCAATAGAGAAAGTGTTAAAGTTGTTAAAAAATCATTTCAATAAAAATAACCTTGCAATAAATTATTTGTGATTAAAAAATTCATTATTTGTTAAAACGAAATTTTAGGTGGTATAAAATACAAATTAATTAATTCAGTACATATTTCAAAACTCATATTTAGGAACGATTTATTTAAATACGGAGTAATGGCATTAAATTGTAATTAAAATTCCTGAAAGTAAGTTAAAAAATTAATGAACAGACTTATGAATTACTTTGACTTATGATTTTCTATATACTAATATCAACATTTTTAAGATTTTTACTTAAGTTCAAGATCAACTTAGCCCAAAAATAAAAAGTTGAATTATTTAACTTATTAATATTTTCTAGTAACTAATTTGTCAATCTGTAATTACATTAAAATATTGTCTCATTAAAGTTCAAAACCTCACATGAGGCAAAAGGGATCCATTTGATTTCATTCCTGAAACATTTTTAATTGATTTTATTCCAGTAAAAAAATTTGATTAAACATATTTCATTTTTTCAATTTGAATTCAATAGTCACATTTGATAGTGTTGTTATTAAGTTGGCAGCTCTTGAGTATGTGGTGTATCCATTTATTTCAGAATTTGTACACAATATCTAAGGTTTTATCCCAATTCTCGTTTTACCAAAATAATTGGGTTCAAATTCAGTTTTCTCTTTTTTTCTCAATTTTAAGTATAAACATGTTCTATTTTCATTATAATCATTGCCTTTGATAATGATTAGATTTTTCAATCACACCTTCTTATGTAAAAACCAAAGTCTTTGTTTTTATTAACTAAAAGGCTATAAAAAGTATGCATGCAATTACACAATATAGGAATCTTAGAATTTTTGTGAAGAAATAAACTCCCTAAGCTCTATTATTTATTCAGCTAAAATATAGTTCTGAGATACAAGTAATTGTATATGGAGTTGAAACATCATGGACATACACAAAATTGATTATTATTCATTAATTGAGGATAAGTATTGCCTTAAAGAATTGGTTGATTCCAATCATTACAGAAAAGATCAGTTTAGCACAATCATAGGAAAAGCCCTATAATGAACTTAATTCCTTAAGATACCCTTCTAATAAAGTGAAAAAAATAAAGGAATGGAACACAACTTCAATTCTTAAAACAAATTAACTATATTAAATTATTCAAGGAGAAAGATAATATAGAGGTTTCAGCTTATATAAGTTGCTGATAAATAAAAAGTAAAAATGAAAAGATCACCCTTTAAAATGATGCTCTAAAAGAATTTTTTTTGTTTTCATTTCTTTTTGATGTGCTCACACATCTTAATAAAAGGAAATTATAGAATTTCATTATAATTCACTAAAATAGCTTTACTGAGCTATTCAAATCTAAATTTCCAAATAAATACAAAAAATGACCTTCAAGAAATTGCAGTGATAATTAAAAATAATCTCAATTTAAACTTAAAAAATATTTTAAATATAAATATAAATATATGAAAATGAATTAATAAATTAATATTAACAATCAAAAAGAAGGGTGTAAATCTATTATAAAAATGTAAATAACCAATAAATTAGAATATCGTATTTAATTAAAATACATTTTTATTAAACATATAAGTTTAAAGATTAAATTCGATAGATAAAAATATAAGAAATAAATTAGATAAAATTTTTTAATTTATA
>CAJJDP010000015.1:437594-642841 GCA_905182995.1 Paramecium octaurelia | reverse complement strand
ATATAATAATTGTTGAAATTATAAATATTAATATCAAACTAACTATGGAGATGATTAATGAATTTTTAAATAAATAATTCCAATATAAAAATTGTTTAAATTATAAGCATAATTACATCCAACTAAATTTAGAGTTGATTAACGATTTTGAAATAATTCATTACATTATAATAATTGTTTAAAACACCATTTTTTATTATCATTAATGATTATTAAATCTATAAATTAGGTAACTGCTCTTAATAACAAAATATTCAAGGTCTTTATTAATAATACATTTGACATATCTAAGGTGCTAAAATCTCTATGTATGCCTGTGGTTATACCCCCAGATCATTTATTTAAAATAATATTTATCATTTATTGAATCGCTAAATTAAGTATTTTTTACTTCTTATAACCAAATAATATGAGCGTTTTAATATTGTATGTAAAAGTGTGTTTCAGTTCTATAAGAATTAATATTTATCGTTAGAAAATTAGTTTAAATTTCTTTATGTGGGTTATTCGTGGAGGGTTCAAATTTATTGTTGATGTCAATGGTTTCATTTCCCTCCTTTTTAAAATCTTCCTTTCTTCTCTTATTTATCATTTTTTCACCTATTGCCATTTTTTCGAGTGTATTTTATAGGTTTAAAAGGAAATGTATAGTCCTTTTTTTACATATTTTACAAAAGAACTGTTCCTCATAGGAATCTGAGCTAAATTCATCTTATTATATTTTTTTTGTTGATTATTTGATTGTTGATTATTAATTCAACTTAGCATTGTCTGAATATTTCTTCTATGATTATAATAAAGTTTTTGTACTTTTGACTTATTACATAAGGATTATTTTATTGTATTTTCCTTCCTTTAGTAACTTCAGACTACATTACACTTAATTTTCATTTTTAAGCGATAAAAAAGCATTTATTATCTACTCTCGAAGTTCTTTTCCGAGAGACCGAATATTTATGATGTAATCGTATGTATTTATTTCGTCTATCTCTCCCATGCTTAATCTTTAATTTCAATTAATTCATTTCATTTTAGATTATTTCCTCATTTCTTCAAAACTTTTAGTTGAATTGCTCAATTGTTAATTTTAAGTATTAATAGTCTCGACCATCTAATGTGTTGCATCAGATAGGACTGTTTGAATGAGTTAATCAATGAAATAAATTCTTCATTGGTTGAATTATTGTATTGGATTTTACATAATGATGATTACAAATAAATCAAATAAAATAATGTGGAGGTTAATAAATTTAAATGAATAATAACCATATAATAATTTTTTAGATTATAAACATAAAAAAATATAACCATAAATAAAGTTAACAAGATAATAATTATTACAATTATTATTATTATTTTTCTCTTTTAACAAATTTACTTTAAAAATCTAAAGGTTCTTTTGGAACTAAAGTATCAGATTCTCAAGTTTTTTTGCCATAAAAAAGTATTTTTTGATTTTTCCCCATACACAAATAGTTTTCTCATAAATTGAGTCGAAAGTGTTTCAACCATTTTAGGGTACGAAAATGTTTCTTTTTTTGTGAATAATCATTTTTCTCTACATTTTTTCAGTGTTATTTGTATATTAGGTGATAGATGTATTTTATTGACTTAATCTATTTCATATATATTAATTAAATTATTAGCCTTTCCGTTAATGATTATATATTGATATAATATTATTTTTATTATGCAAATGAGATTAGCTATATTATGAATTAGCTTATTTAAAATTACATTTATTAAATAAATAAAAGATTGGATATTCCACTGATTATCAAAAGTAATTTTTTCTTTGATATTTTAATGTTTTTATTATAAGGAATCAAGCATTATATGGTGAAATTGAATATTCTTTATGAGTCCTTTTGTTTGAATCATATTAATTTTATATAAAAATTAACTATGACCATCAGTTTAAGCTTTAGTCGTGTTGTTTTATATTGAAAATAATGATTACATTCTCAAATCTTTATAGAATTATGCAAAATATTTGTTTTGTAAACCTAAATATATTATAAATGATACTTTGCTCTCAAATATATTTTTAAATTCATGAGAGGTTTCTTAACTAGAGATCAAAGATAACTTTAAATTCTCAATAATATAGACACCAATAGAATTTAGGAGATTTGGAGAACAGGGTAAAGAATTAGATTTAATAATCATACTTAAAAAAAAGTTTTGGATAATTTTTATTTAACAATTTTGTCTTTATATTATTCAGATTTAAGATTCTGTGTTCTTGCTTATTTTTGTTGAATATATCCATATGCTTTTTAGCATGATTAATAAATAATTGAAGTAATCGTATAATTGATAATTTATAAAATGGGGTAATGTACATCAAGTGATGGCGATCCTCAACCAGGAAGTAGAGTTGTTTTGAAAGCAAAAATAAGAGAATTTCCTAACATTGACTTTTATAAAGGGGATTATCCAATAAATTTACACCCTTCAGTGAGTTTTCATCAAAAACATTGGATGAATAATACCCAAAATCATCAGTTGACGAAATTTTACTCTGATCTCGAATCAGACAAATAGTACATGCAATGGTTATACCCTAATTTCTTTTAATCATTTTTAAATATGAATAGCTACAGATTAACACCCTAAGAGAGAAACAAATTCGTGCAAGATCCTGATGTAAAGTATTATGTTTATTAAGATTATGAAACAATATAAACAAAATGTTGGAATGTTTTTAAGATTTCTTGGAATTATTCGAAATGAAAGATAGGAACTAGAAATAATTGATGAGCCTTAATTTGATTAGTGTCTTTTTACTTATACTCATAATTTGAACAGAATATAAAGATTTATTTCTTCAATGAGTGTTTTAGGGATGAGAGAAGAAGCTTTAGAATTTTTACATTTATTACAGAATAAATTGAGCAAAAAGCATAAAGTCTATATTTCTAAATTTGCAGGCTTTGAACCTCTATAGGAAGAAGGCGGTTTGGATTCAACATAGATGAGGTATTAAGAATTTCTTATATTTTAGTGACCCAAATAATAAAAAAAGTTTTGCAGAATATAAAGGCAATTATGTTTAGGAAGATTTACATGAAGAACCTTGGGTATCTGTTGCGATATTGTCGAAAGAAGCAGTTGAGATTCCTTAATAAGAAAACTCTATAAATGACAAAGACATTATTTGAATATTTTATATGTTATTAATTAAATAATAATTCTGATGATTACATAATTCGAAGAATAAAGTCTCTTAACTTCACCAACAACAAGCAAAATTCTGTAATTTACTTCAGATAATATCTTAATTTGTGGATCAGGAAATAGATTGATGGAGTATAATCTATATAACAACACTGTAAAGCCAATAATCTAAACCAGATTTAATGTAAAATACTTCAGCGTTTACAATCAACAATATTATTCAAGCGTAGATGATTAATACAACATTCTATGCAATGGAAAACATATTAAGAGTAAAAACTAGCAAATTAAATAAATAAAGCATAGTCCAGATGGAAAAATGATAGCCATTGCTTACCTCAATAAATTAATTATCTATAATTTAGAAATGGAGAAGATAAAAGTACATTCCAATAAGCATAAAATCAATGGTATTTGCTGGTCACCAGATAGTCGATTCATTTTATCTTGGGGTGATGATAATTCTGTCATTATTAATAATGTCTTTAAATTGAGATTATACACTGATATTATGTTGCAAGCTCATAAATTCAAAATTGCTTCAGCATTTTTCTTAGGATCTAATATTTAATACATTATAACCATCGATGTATTAGGAAAGGTGTGCTTATGGAAATTTGTTACTGATTATGTTACTGAATAATATGAAGCCAGATAAAAATTCCAGAAAACGAAGGCTTAACATCATTTAGGAGTTGAAAATGATTACTCTGAATACTCAATAGATGAATTGTTGTACATGAGTGATTTTGAGAAGAACGTTCATCAAGGTAGATTTATTTTGGAAAAGAAGATAAATATTAAAGAGAAATTGGTAAAGCATTTCGCAGCAATAAAATCAGTTGCATATCATACATCAAATATGATGATAATTGGAATGAAAAACGGAGTTTTGACTTTATTTAAAATAGAACCTTCTGAAGATCCCTTCTTAATTTAAATATAAAGCTTCCAAATAACATAAACACAAATTGATAATTTGGCGATTAACAAAAATGGAAATTGGATTGCCCTTGGCATGAGAAATAGTGGATAATTGATTGTTTGGGAATGGAGATCTTAAAGCTACATTTTAAATTAATAATCATTGAGTTATGAAACTACTTGCTGTACAATTAGTTAAGATCTAACAACAATCGCTGTTGGAACATTAGGAGGAATAATTCGATTGTATGATCAGACTTCGAATTTTTGTATTGCTAAATTTAATGATTAACATAGTTCTAAAGTCACAGGCATCAAATATTGTCCTTCGAAATAAGGCGTCTTACTCTCATGTTCACTTGATGGAACTGTTAGAGCCTATGACACTATTAGATTAAAATGCTTTAGAGTTATGTAACCTGAAATATTGAATTAATTATAATGCTTAGATGTAGAGCCTTCAGGTGATTTGATATGTGTGGGTGGATTTGATCCTTATGAAGTATATGTATTCAGTCTATAAACTGGTCAATTAGTAGAAGTTATATCTGGCCATTAAGCACCAATTACATCTATTAAATTCATTTAAGCAGAGGAGAAGGTATTATTAATCTCAGGTTCTTGGGATAAAACTATAAGAATTCATGATTTATATGCAAGAGGAATGAAAGAAGGAAGTGGGGGAGATTCAATGTTACATAATAGTGAAGTTACTGCGCTTGCTACTAGATCTAATTAAATTGCAGTAGCCACTATGGGTGGTGAATTGGTCATTTGGGATGTTAATGAAAGCTTAATATTATTCACTTTTGATGTTCATAGAGATGTCTAAGGAGGTAGGATTTCAAAGGAAACTTTGGCAGCTTAAAAAAATTAGAATTTAAAATATTTTGTTGCAATTGAGTTCTCAAAGGATGGGTAATATTTGATTGGAGGAGGCAATAGCAAATTTATTTGTCTTTACGATATGAAATATCGAATATTGATAAGGAGATTTATCATTTCAAATAATTATTCTCTTGATGGAATGAAATTGAAAGTGAACTTTAAAACTATTGATAAAGAGAACAAAAATATTGAAGAATCGGATGATGAAAAATAGAAAGATAATTTACCAGGAGCAAAGACTTTTGATGTTTCAAAAAGAAGCAGCAAAAGAGTTCCTGTTTCAGTATTTAATCTATAATTTACAGAATCTAATAGAGAATTTATTGTATCTTCAAGTGAAGGGGTTTCAATTTTTGGATCTGCCAAAAGAAGATAATATTTCGATCCTTTAGATATTGATGAAACTGTATCTTTAGAAGTAATTCAAAAATAAATCAATTAATAAAATTACACAGAGGCGTTAATTTTAAGTCTTAAATTGAATGAAGCCAGCATATTAGATCAAGTCTTTAATTCGATTCCAGTTGATTCAATAATAAATACTGTTCCAGCAATACCAGAATCATTGATTGTTAGGCTATTAGAAACAATAATAAGATCGATGTAAATTCATAGATCCATTGAATCTTGTCTGATTTGGATTCAATAAATTTTGATAGACTTTGCTCCATTGATTAAAGGGTCAACTGCAAACAAAAAAGTAATTTTTATAACAAATTTATAGGTTTAAAATATGCTATAAGAAGTCTTAAAATAAGTTAGACTTGATTTTAATAGAATCAAGAATCCGATTAGAAAATGTGTCAATATTTTAGAATATTTATCAAGCTGATGATATATGTTTGTATAATAAATTTAAGTAATTATCATATATTACCATTTCTTTCAGTAATTGATGTAGGCTGACTAATTTTTCTTTTAAAAACTTCTTTTTACTATCTAGTTGATTAGCTTTGCTCGACCAGTAAACTTGAACTACTTCTGGATATATGTTCAGAAGGGCTCTTCTCTCTTTAAATATTATTGTTAGGATATCTTCTGATCAGATGTTTTATATTATGTTAAGAATAAAACGAATTATCAATGTTACTTTTATTGGCAGGTTGTTTTTTTACAAAATTTTATTTGTTAGGACTTGTATCTGAAATAAGTCTTTCTTCAATTTTCAAAAGGTCTTCTAATTTCACATGTTTAAATTATTATTAAGGTTATTCTTGCTCTCTAAGAGATGGCAACGGGGACTCAAATGAAAATTCTTAACATATAGGCATCTATAATATCTGCTCTCTTAATTCAGGTGATCTTTCATCAACTAGTTTAGAATTAGATTCTTATTATTTCCTTTAAATATTAATTACTTAAAGAAAAAAGTCCATGTATATCTATTTGTCTGTATTTTCTGCACATTTCATTAACATTTGTAAATTTGATGGCTCAAATAATTTAGCTTTATCTAATACTTAAAAGGCCTTTCTAATTTGATCGAATTCACTAGTTTTATCTCTTGAACTCTCTAATTTTGAATCCCATTCACCTATATCATCTATTTATGGAGGTTATATTTAAGATATCTTTGTCAGATCGAAGGATTAATTATCAAGCAGGTTTTTATAAGCCTCACCGCATAATTCGCTGATATCATGAACTTGTTTTTATGTTTCTTATAAAGAAGCTTGGGTATCATCATAAAGTAATTTCTCTATCTCTTGCATTTGTAATTAGATTTCGCTTTTTTCTTTTAATATCTATTTTTATGATTGAGCTAAGGCTATTCCGGATTTTTACAATGTGTCACACAATTTGAATAATTATTGAAGCTTTGTTTAGATTAATTGTAATCTACTAAATAATTGAATGAAGTCTTGTAATTAAATTTCAACAAAGGAGGAAATCTTCTAATGCTTATAGGGTTTTAGAATATTGAAAATGTAATTCAAATTTTCGACTAATAGTTTTTTGATTTAATTCATTAATATATAAATTAAGATAATCACTCTTTCTTTGTTATAAGGTTTGTATCTGTTCTAGCTGCTACTGTCTTAAATTTTTCCATTTTAAATGGCTCTTTTTTCTCAGTGCCTTTTATCACTGCAAGTTTTTTGTGATTGCTTTCATGAAATAATTGTGACGCCTTATTTGGTCTGACAATTGTGTTAGTCATTTTGGATTCCTAAGTGATGAATGGTAAATCGTAATACTTATGAGCCAGCTCTTTTGTAATATTTGTCCAAGGTAATTGATGCAGCTTCAATTCCATAAGAATTACCCATCACTAACTTCATAGGAGTGGATGGTCTAAGGAATTTATTAAGAAAATTATATAAACCTGTTTTTTCTTCCGTATCTAAACTCTTCTTCCGGTAATTCAATAGCTTAAATGTTAGTGCCTTTTTTAACTTGTAAACGAGCATCATGAGTTTATCTGAATTTATACATGTCCTAGAAGGAATATCGAATTAAGTTACATGAGCTGTAAGAGATCCATTGAAAACAGACATCTTATTGAGTTCAGCAAAATCACGATTGGGAATTCTATCTTAAGATTCTTGATGAAATTTCCATGTCATTGTTACTGAAGTAAATTAGATAAGTAGATATTACCTTCTTTGGCACCTTCTTTGTCTCTTATAAGAGGAAGACCGTAAATAAAATCTTATTTTGGCAAATTGTAAGTAGATGGTTTTGGTTTTCCAACGTCATCCTTCATAAGCACTGGGTTTGAATAATTATGCGAGAAAGGAGGAGTTGTATACATTATTAATAAAAATATGAATTTATTAAATTATGACTTTATTGCTCAAGAAAATTTGAAGTTTTTAAAAACATACAAATACAAAGGCACTGATTAATCGTTGCTGTATAATTATGTCCTTTCACCTTTTGCTAATTGGTGTTTGAAGTATGTGCCTTTGAATGTGGCGTAAAAGAATTTTTATAAAAAAAAGTCCTAATACGCTTACCCTGTTGGGACTAATTTGCATCATAATTTGTCACATATTATTTTATTTTGTGATGGGAGACAACTTTTAAGGAACAATACCAGGTTGGTTATTATGGACAACCTTCATTTTACACATGATCTATATGGTAATTATATTTTACCTAAATTAGAATTTTGATAACTTAGATGGAAAGCAGGCAAGAAGAACAAGTAAAGTAGTTAATTCATTGTTTTTATAGACAATTCATCTCCTTTGGGCATGATTCTTGATCACAATTTTGATTCTATGATCATTGCAATATAAGGTAATTTATGGACGTAATTTAGGTACAAATTTCGTCACTTGTCTATAATGCGGATAATCAATATTGGCATTTCTATTAATATGTGTTCCAACTTATCCATTCTATATCATAGCACATGAAGAATACTACACGCATGAAATGAATTTGCCAATAATTAACGCTGCTGCTGAAGGGACTGTTTTTGTTGGTTCATTATTTGCCATAAATGCCATATTTGGTAATTTATAATAAATTTATTTAAGGTTGCGACTTTTGGACTTAGAAAATGCCACGGTTTTATAATTTATAATTTAATACTGTGGCTATAATAATATTTTTTGTAGTGGTGGCCTTTGGACTTCCTTTTGTGTAAATAAATTTCAAATATTATTTATCAAGGTTCAAGAAAATTACAAAATTCGTCCCCCTTTCTCAAGCCTTAAAATCTCAAAGGTACATGCTATTCGCGGGCCTAGTGCTATTTTATGTGATACAATTCTCCCCAAGTGATGTTGGTTCTAGACACATGAGAGCAATTCTCTATATATTTGGTTTCACAATGAGCAAAGCTGTGGTATTTATATTATCTTTACTCAAGGGTATTGTGGCTGTCTATCATGTTAGCAATCAGGATTTACCGAATTATTTGAATTCTATTTATCTCTTTTTCGTATTGTTGTTCAATACGATATATGGGTAAATTTTTGGATAATCCTTAATTGAAGAAGGATTGTTATTATAAGGAATAGCTCTGATTACTGTTCTTGTCCACGTCCATTTCTTGTACAATATAACTAGATAAATTAGCCAAGCTTTGAAAATTAAAGTATTTAAAATCAATAAATGATTAAATTTATAAATGGATATTAATATAGGAGAAACACTCTTCATTATAGTCGGAGCTGCCATTTCGATTTCAGTCGGTGAATTAGTATCATGGTTCCTCGTTTATAGGAATGCAGATTACAAGGACTTAGTATCAAGAATAGAGACTGCTGTCACAAAATATAATAAGGAGAAGGAATAATTCGTCAAGTAATTCTTTTTCTTGTATGTTTTATCAGAGAAACAAATGCTAAAAATCAAGAAAAGAGATTAGCACAAATTGAGTCACAAATTAAAGGATTGAATTATGAAATGACCTTCAAGAAGATGATCTCCAATGCAGCAGTAGCTATACTCTCTATTGTTACAATTAACTCAATTGGTAATTATTATTCAGGAATTGTTGTTGCCAAATTGCCATTTGAACCATTTTGGATTCTATAGCAAATTACTCATAGAGGACTTAATGGTGAGGATTTAACCGATTGTTCCTATATATTCATTTACATCTTATCAGCACTCATCTTTAAGTCTAATATACAAAAAATATTTGGTATCTATGTAATTTATCATACCTAGGTTTGGAAGGTCCTAAAATGCCATTCGGTCCTGGTGGTCCTCAACCCAGTTTGTTCAAATAATGAATAAATACATTACAATATTATTAATTACCTTTATTTAATTGTTTCTGCTATCTCATCACACTTTCTGAATTTAATTTATTTATTATTAAATAATCCAATCAAAAAACTACATCTATTGATGAGCCAAGAAGAATATTAAAAATAAGAAGAAGCTCCCAATGTTAACGGTCAACCAATCATAGGATAAGTTCAGTAGATATTAAAGAGAAAAAACAAAAAGAGAGCAATTTTAAACCCATAATAGAGTACAGGACATTGGAGCGAATAAGAACATAAAACATACATCAATTTTCTCAATGTACATAAATCAGTCATGGAATCCTCTGATTAAAAGAAAACATCTAAAATATTTAAACTAATGAGTGAAACTATAGGAACTAGAAGTCCTTCACAATGTAGGTATAATTACTTTTGCATATTGAAAGATCTCACCATCAAAAATTTAATCCTTTCTCTCATCAAGTAAAAAAGAGGTAAAAAGGAGCTGGTCGCAAGAAAAAAGAAAGCAATTCATAGGTAGATAAAGCAAACAATGGATTCCTAGAAAATGCTTGTTTTCCTTAATTTATGTTTTAACCCACTGCTCCTTATTTCCCTTAACAACCTTTTGTAAATATTAAAGAATGAGATTATAGGATTTCTAGATGATGCAATTACAATAGTTTCCATTTATGATGCAATATTTAGATTAAACAAATAAAGATGAAGAAAAAATAGTTTAATAAGATCCGTCTGGTTATTTTCCTCAATTCATTATGAATCCTCAACAAGTATATGATGATAAGAATTAATTTTATAATTTTGGTTTTCCACAACCTTAACAAATGCAATTCAACTTTAATTACTTTTAACAAGTACCAAATGAATTCTATGGTACCAATTCGGCTGAAATCATCCAAAAAGATCACTAATCAGAAGATCAATGATTTAATTATATTGTTTTATTAAGTTGCATTTAAAGAATATAAAGCAAAGATTATTTGGCTTAATAGAGCCGATATCAAATTAAATAACAAAGTCTTATCAATAAAATCATTAAATAAAAGTTGTCTTTATAATTTTGATCCATAAAATAGTAAGAAATATCCATATCTAAGTTTGTTAACAAAAATAATGATTGAGTAATTTATATTAAAGTTGAAATTTTACCCAATATACTCAATTTTATAAATGATAAACAATATTCAATAAACATTCTTTTTGTTTAAGTCCCAAATAAGACTAACATTACTTAAAATCTAACCTTCTAAATCTCAAAACAAATCTTTTTGAAATATTTCATTAACAAAATTTTTTTCTAACAATTCATCAATCGAAAATTTATATAAAATATCAAGATCTGATTTAAGTAGATCTTATGTTAGATATAATAATAATTAATGCTTTTTCTATTTAGCTTTATCATTTTCTTTATCAAATTAAACAATAAAGATTTTTGTTCTTATAAATTAACTTTTGATTTGAGTTAACATTGTTATCTTTTGTTTGAATTTAAGTTACTAACTCTTTTCTTACAGGTCTATATTAATTTATTTAATTGTTAAAATAGGAGGTAGCTTCTGTTTATCAAGAAATCCATAGAATTTAAAAGTAGGATGAAAATGAAAAAGAAGAGAAGAGAAGGATATTATTGATTACTATTAGTGATAACATGCGAGATATTGCAAAAGATGGATAATTATAATAACTTGGTATTAATTCCTCGTTATTTCTTCTTTTTAAAATGAAATAATATTGAAAATATTAAATAAGGATAGCGAATTAATCTTCGCTTAACAATAAATATATATATTCAATGTATTCTCATTCTGGAACTATTCTTCTACTGTTTATAATTTATTTTGCTTTATCTCTAAATTTAATAACTACTGTTGCCTTCTTTTTAGAAAAGGACATTGTTTTTCTTTGCCTTTCTAATTTATGATCCTCATCAACATTTAATTTAGAGTATTTTTTAATATAAACGAATGGATAAAATAAATACTTGATAAATCTAGATAAGTTTTCGATTAGATGTTTATTATAACAATTACTTACTTCTAGTTAAGTAAAGTTATTATGATGTAAATAGAATTGAAAATCTTTTTGTAAGTCAAAGTTTTCCAAGCACATGAATTTATCATTCAATTAATTCTAAATTAGAATGGACAAATTTTGTAATTAAACTACTGTTGTCTCTTACTCTTGAAATTATTTTAACTATATTATTCTTTATTCTAAGGCTGACCAATTCTCTTAAAGTTCTAAATCTGTAGTAGTAAATAAACTCATTTTCTTTTAAGGATCCTTTTCAATTTCTATTTTTAGGTTTTTCAGTCGTTTTGTGAATTGTGATTATTAAGGCTATGGCATACATCTCTTTTTGGTCTAGAATTACTCGACCTTAATTGAGACTATTTGCTGATTACTTTTCTAGGCAGTTCCATCCTCTTCCTCTTGTTTTTCAGGAGTGATTTGACTTTCCTACTAACTGACATTTTCTACTAAAGAAGAATGAGCTCTGGGTATTACTTTCATTTCATTTTAAGAGTATTAATCAGCAATTTATTGATTGGTTGAAAATTTCATTAATGGAGAAATCGTATTCTACCTAGCTGCTCTCCTGGATTAGTGTATTTCATTTAACTATCCTATTCTCTATTATTTGATGTGCTTATTTTATATAACTTAGGCTGTCTTAGAAATAGGTAATTATTGAGTTGATTTGATGTTTTCTTTAACTTCATCTGATGTAATACTATATTGAGGGGATTGTTGCTGTTCAACTTCAATATCATTAATTTCATAATACTAGCATTATTTCCAAAAATCTTCTTTAAAATATTAGGCTATTTCCATAATTATTTTTTGGTCACTCTTCCCATTAAATTAGCTTCTCCTAACTTTTCTTTTTGATTTTACTCTAGGTTATTTTATCATATATGTTTGAGATTTAATTATCTTTTCCTTATCTGCACAATAATGCACCATAGGACAAAATTTGGTTATATGATCCCTTGAATTACACATGTAACATTATACTCCAATATCTCTCAGAAATTGTTCGCCATTATTGTAAAGTAAATCATCTCTTATTTAACAATATTTTTCTTTATCTTCTGGAAAATCTCTCAATATTTTTAAAAATTGATTCCTTGGTAATACCAATAATTTCGTAAATCCTTTGCTTTTGTAAAACTCATTACATTATATTCCAGTTATAAATTCATATAAACCAAATACTTAACCAGAACTAAGTTGTTTAATATATGAATCATTTTTACAATTGTTTTAATCTTGAATTACTTGTATTGTTCCAATTTCAATGAAAGCTAAATAATAGTTTTGATATGAGTCAGGTTAATCGGCAAAATCAACTATATTTTCAGGTTGAACATCCAAATATCTAATCTTATTAACTAAAGCTTTTGTAAAGCCAGGAGAAAGAAACTTCGAAAACATGTCGCAACTATTTAGAATAATTGAATTGGCTTCTAACATTAAAGAATCTCTAAGATTTTCTGATAATTACTCCAAAATTCCTTTGACCTCTTGAGAAAGTTATGTATTTTAACATTCCCAATAATATGCTAAATATTATCTAATTTTGACCTACAATTCATAGGTGATCTTCTTTTTAGCCATATAAGTATTAATTATGCGAAGCTTTTACAATTTTTATTCGCTATATTTAGAAATTTCATCAATAATAGCTCCTACAGTATTTACACTATACGGCAATTGGATACTAAAAATCATGATAAATATGATGCATGTCACATATTCTAAATTAGCTAAAGTTAATACGATACTCTACATTAAGGAGTTAGATCGCCATATCCAACAGTAAACATAGTCACAGTGCAGAAATAAAATGATCTCAAATATTAAACTATCCATTGCTCATTAAGTACTTATTCCTTCACCATCCAACTAGTACCATTAGTTACAGAAGAACTTATTCTGCCACACTACTATAAGCATTCATAAATACCCCAATCCAGATACATGCAGAAATATGCAAAATGTATAGTAACAATGTGATTAATTTTGCTAATTCCAGGAAACCGGCTTAAATTTTATTTAGATTCAAGACTTCTTCAAAAATTCGAGTTAACTTGGTTATATTTTAGTATTAAACAGTAAATGATAATAGTCCAATAAATACAAATGGTTCATAATCTCCAATTTAATCCCAATCAACAAACAATAAACAAATTAAAAAGATCACAGAAAAAGCATCTAATCCATATCCCTTGCTAAAATTATGGTGGATTATTTTTGATCTTTCTGAAACTATTTATCCGAACTGATAATAAGCAGTATTAAAATTGATAAACATGTCTAAAATCAATAAAAAAGTTTATAGAGTTGTAACTATTATTAGTTTATCAGAATATAACAATCTCTCTTCAAATACCATATCAATTGGGATAAGGATAATAAAATATAACCGAGTAATGGAAAGAACAACATCCCAAATAATTCTTCCCTTATTTTCAGGTTGAATTACAGGAATTTAGTGTAATATTTATTAAAATTTGCTCAAAACGAAATTTGACATCTATCTGTATTTAGAAATGATTTTTTTAGTAAGACTGGGTGATATTGATAAATGCAAGGTCTTCATTAATCCAAGAGGTTTGAAGGAATGAGATTTCTGGCCAAATATTTCAGTATCATAATGCGAAGAAGCATCATTAATTATCTCTAAATGTAATGGTTGTAACTTATGAAACATATGTTTATTTCTCAATATTCTGTTCACAAATCTTCTAGTATGAAAATACTTCATGAAACTTCCACTGAAATTCGTTGATTACTTATGGTTGTTATTAATCAATTTTATTGATGACTTTTGTTAAATTGATCTTTAAGGTAGATTTTGTGAAGGGAGTAAAATTTATTGTTCATAATCTTTGAGTCCTTCAAAATTAGGCGATAACGGAGAAAGTATTACTTTCTCTTTTAAGTCTTTTGAATTAGGAGGAGGCTCAACATTATATTTGGTATTTTATGGCTTTGGAAATTAAATTCCAACATCAGAAATAGATTCCATCGAGAGAAAATCTATACAATCTTCAGGTCTAAAATCACTTATTATTAAGTTATTTTCAGTTTCTAAATGGAATTGCATTTCGAATTATCTTGTTGTTTACAAAATTTTTATAAAGAATTTAAATGAAATTTCTAACTACTCATATAATTTATGAAACATTCAATAAATAATCAAGTTCTTCAAAGTTTTTCATTTCTTCTTCAGCTAATTCCTTATAGTCAATATCAGTGATTTCCACTACTTTATATTGGGGCCTTATAGATCCATTGTAATCGTTAAAGAGTACTTAAAGTTTTATTTGTTATTATCTGAATTTGGATATATACAAAATCATCCTTTGTTCTTATTCTGTCAATTTTTAATAGTCATCAGCAGTTAGTCCCAGTAATTTAACCGCGTAGTCATCAAATACTGTAGCTTCAATTTTAGTATGTTCATCCATTATTGTAACATTCATTATAAAACTCATTTAGGGAGAATTATTTTCTACGAAGCATTTCTTACATCTATAAGTATCCCTCTATGGAACTTTTTCCATTTTTGAAAGACATCGATTACTTGGACATCTAGGGTAAGTAAATATTGACATTCCTGTTAAATATCCAATTACAATCATTTATTCATTGTTTTTACTTTTACCTTCATTCAATTTCTTTAATACACATTCTTCCAATTATTCTAAATTAACTTTCAAACAATTTTTACTAGGCTTCATAATCTGATCTATATCCTTTTCTTATAACCAGTCCCTTAAGGATTTAACTCTAAAAATTAATGAAATAATTACTCATTGTTATAATCCTGATCATTTAAAATGATGGTGTTATAATTAGAAGTAAGATATGTAAAATTTTGCTAGGTTTTTAAGGTTAAACCTTTACAGATAATAATTTCACCTTTTTTGAATATTTAAGTCACATACTATTTGCCCATTAATTTTATTACAATCCTTCCAGTTTAATCCAAGACAGTTAACTATCGACAAACATCTGACAAAGTCTTAATTTCCTATAATAATTTATATTAATATTTTACTTATATTGCTACCACTAGATCAACTATTGAGTCTATTGGTTGACCTTATAAATCATATATTTTTTTAGGTGAAATTAATGGAATTTTTGGAAGATCATCATTTTCTGATTCTTAGATTATAGAAAATTAGGTAAATGTTATGGATTTTGGATAATTTGAATTATCTTTAGACACACGACCATTTTTAAACTAATATACTTTTCCTTTTTCTAGGAGAGGAAACATTTTAAGGTTGGATTTATCATAAAATAACCCAGGTATAATCCCTTGTTCTCTATCCAAAATGACAATCTTAAAATATTGAGATAAAACATTTGAGTTTTTTTTCTTAAATTCTAGTATGTCACTTTTGTCAATAATTCTTCCTTCCAACACCCAAGATTTCTTTTTGTTTACCAATAATTCTGAAATAGTCTATTAATCCTAGAAGTATTTAAGATAACTTTTATTCATAGTGATAGATTAGTTAATCAAATTTTCATCAAATATTATTGAGTTTTCAATTGGTTTAGAAAAGACAAAGTTTTCTATCTTAACTTTCTTTAGTGTTTAAGGTTCTATTTATTGTGGAGGTTTGTTTAAATTAGTTTTGAGAATTGTATATTTTATTTTTTTTGTTTCGCTTAAATGAACATCTGGGTTGAAGGTACTAAGATCTAACAAAATGTCTTTATATCCCAAAAATTCACACTCAAGTATGACAACAACATAACTTTGATATTTTTCAAGAAAGCTTAGTTTCCATTTTAAAAGTAAAAGAACCATAGATTTAACATCATCATTTCCTTGTTCTTCTAAAAATATTGATCTATATAATTACATAATTATTTTTTCAAAGAAATTACTGCATTCCCTATCAATAAGGCTAGCTAGGTATGATAATAATCGATTAAATGTGTTTCTATTACAATCTATTATTCTTTTATCACTTTTTCATTGTACCCTTGAAGAAGAAAAGACAATTTAGTATCCTATAATGTTGAAACGTTATCTCTGTAATTCGAATAGAGATGTTCAATTTTAGATAGTTATTCTTCGTAAATCATTAAAATAAAGTTATTTTTAAAGTAGTTAATTAAAATGACTTAAAAAGTAGGGTTGAATTTCTGATCCTTATCCAACAGAAGAAATACTATTTGAAATTTAGAAATTTAAATGTTTAATATAATGAAAAGAATGGGAATGAAATAATGAATGAATGTTTTATTATTTTTGTGTATATGTAATATCAAGGCTCATTTGGTTACTACTTAATCGCCTGACTATGGTTTGGCACCTGGTTAATTTTCTCCTGATTTAGCTCCATCAAGTTTGTCAACCTATCCTGATTTAGGTTTATTAGCGGAGTCAACTTAACCAGATTTAGGTCCATCAGCAGAAGTCACTTAACCTGATTTAGGTCCAGTTCCAACTTCAACTTTTCCTGATGCAGGACCAGCCACTTTTTCTACATTTCCAGATTATGGAATGCTTCTTGTTAATTTAATTGAGCTCAATCCTTAGTTGCCCAAAAGTACTGAGAGTACTTGATCTATTGGTTGTTTTGGTTCATATGGCCATAATTCAATCTATGATTTAGGTTTGATGTTGAATGAGCCATCACCAATATGAAGATTCCAGTTAAACATTGTTCCTTCGAAGGGTTAATTGAAGCCATCTGCTCCTAAATAGAACCAGAATTGATTTGGAACAAAGTGTTTAAGATCATTGAATTAGAAACTATCTTCTCTATTTAGATATAAGGCATATGCAAATCCTTTTCTAAACTTAGAGGAATATCCAAAGTAGAGATAAACCCACTCTCCTTAGTTTTCTTTGATCTAGAATTTGGTATTTAAATCGTTTTGATCATCATCATTGGTATCAAGATTTCCATAATCATAAGTGGAGAGGATGAATGAGTCCTTAGATTAGAAACCAGCTAAGGTTCTATCACCAGCATTGGTTGAGTCCTTTTAGTATCCTGGAGCATTGATAGTCAATCTGAATATTGATTTAAGGGTTTCTTCACTGCTTCCCTTCTTGGCTTATAACCAACCAGAAACTGCATATTCAAGGACACCTTAATATTGATCATAGTAATTCTTAATTGGATTAGGATTATCCTTTTCAAAGTTCTTTTATTCTCTTAAAACGTTAACATCGGTTCTTTATGGAACTTTGATATTTGGTTTTGGATAGGTTTAGATGATGTCTTTGAGGAATTATTCCTTGGATCCAACAAATCCTTATCCGAAATCGACTCTGAAATCTGAGATCATACCATTGAAGGCAGGATATCCAAATTCATTATTGGCAACAACAACTCTTGCGTAACCATTCAATGGCATATGTTAGAGATCAATAAATTCAATTCTTCCAACAGGGTTTTCAGGTAAATCTCCGAAGAGTACAAAACCAACAGCTCTTGGTTGATCCTTGGAAGTGAATGAATAATAAACATAATTCCAATGGCCTTCAAGATAATCATCGTAGTTAATGTTTTGAGCTATTGAAATCTTGTTAGTCTTTTTGTCATAAGTGGTGAAATGATAATATCCTTTACCGACCCAAGTAGCTAGGATTCTATTTCCAAATTCGGCATTGTCTTCATATTTTTCAGTATTTGTCAATCTAACAAGTTGGTGGAATGGTGATTTATCATTAACTCTTTAAGGAGTAGTCATCAACCATCTTGTCCACAATCCATAACCATATTCACTTACACCACCGACTTCATCTTTGAATGTGACATCATATCCTGGTTTATCAAATTGTTCACCTTGTGGAACATAGACCAATCCATCCTTTTCTGGTTTCCATTGAGTCTTCTTGACAACTAAACTTTAGACTTCTGGTAAGAGGGATTCAAAGTTACCTTTCTTGGTATCAATATAAGCTCCTTTTCCAAAGACTGCTCCAACCTTTCTAATTGGACCTTCCCATCCTCCTAACATACCATCTGAACCAACAAACATAGCAAAGTATTTAGGTATCATATGTAGGACATTTTCATAAGGAACAACAGCTGTTTCTGATGGGAATTTGACAACTCCTGAAGCAGCTCTCTTTGGCCAACTGTATCCGAACCATACGTATGTCCAAACACCGAAGTTGTTTCCAACTGGTGTTGGTTTTCTAATGTTGGCAACTAATCCACTATCAACAGTTCCTAAAGTGTAGGTTGAGAATACGACTTCTCTTGGTTAGTACATAATCAACAATGTTCTATCTCCAACAGTGGCAGCTTCTTTTCTGTAGGCAGGTTCGTTATTGGTCAATCTTAACAATACGTTGTTATCTTTCTTCAAGGTTGGACTTGAATATCTGAACCATCCATAAATGGCATATTCCAATGATCCTTAGTATTGATCTGGCCACTCTTTAACAACTGCAGCTTCATCAACTTTTCTAACAATTTCTTCATCTTGTAATTTGATAGTTTGAATTCCAGGATCATCTAATTCAGGTGTTGTGAATGTACCCTTTATCATTGCTTCCAAAGCATCAGTATCTGCAACGTAACCTTATGCACCAAACAACATTTGCAATTAGGCCATTTGACCATTGAATCCTTGATAAGTGAATGTGGCACCCAAGTACAATTTTCCATATCCTTCAATTGGTTTATGTGCGATTTCTGGGAATGAAACTCTTCTGATATCTCCTGTGGATGAGAATTTGACATATCCTAGAGCTTATTATTTGGCACTTGAGAAACAGAAGTAAACAAAGTTCCATTCTCCTTCTAACTTATCATCATAATTAATATCTTGAGAAAGATTTGGATTGTTATTAGCCAAATTGTATGTTCTGAATCCATATTGTCCAGAAGTTAACCACAATCCCAATGTTCTGTCTCCTACTTTAGCACTATCTTCCATATTCTTATTCTAAGTGAATCTATAAACTGACATTCTTGCTTATTTCTCCAAGATTCTCTTTGGAATTGCAGTCAAATATCTCAACCAAACTCCAATGGCATATGCTGAATGTCCATCAATTGCAGTAGCTTCTAATTCAATTTCTTATTTGTCAGCAATGTCAAATTAATCTTTCTTATCACTCCATTTCCATGGTTTTGCTTAGATTCCAAGAGCACCTGCAATATATGGTTCATATGATAAGTAATCCTTCTCTCTGTATGATCCTGGTCCAGCATATAAGTACATATGAGCATATTTACCATTATAAGGTGTGTGAATACCATCCTTACCAGCCCATAATCCTAAATATTTAGGAACTCTATGCATGCATCCTAATTTCTTCTCGTTCTCTGTGGTTCTTGTCTTCATGAAATGCACAACTGATTATGCCTTTCTACTGTATGCATAATAAGCATAAACCCAAGCGGTTTGATCTAGAGTTGGTACTGGAGCTTCAGTAAAGATTTAAGCGAAAGCATCATGATTATCAGGAGTAGTGTATGTACTGAAGAAGATTCTGTGATCAACATATTGGAACACTGACAAAACTCTGTCTCCTGGTCTGACATGGTTTGCTCTTGAGGCTTAATCATGATATGACAATGTGTAAACATTCTCCCAAGCAACTCTTCCGATTGTACTCCATCTGAACCACAATGATACTGCATATTCTTATTGTCCTGCAAATTCATCAGCATATTCATATGGTTTCATAGTGGCTTCTTCTCTCTTCATTGTTTAGATATCTTCGAAGACAGTCTTCTTAATTGCATTCAATTCTGGAACTTTGGGCATTCCTGGTAAATTCTTTCTCAAATCATCAGCAGATTCAATATATCCACCATTTCCAAGTATCAAACTGACTGATCCTAATTGTCCATTGAAAGCATGATAATTCTTAAGCAATTTGGTACCTGATGATCCAACTGCAAAGTAAGCATAATCAGTAATTGGATTGTGAGTAACCACTGGGAATTGTGTTGATCTGACTAATTCACCATTAAATACTATGTGTCCTTACACCTTTCCAGACTTATCAAATCTCTTGTATCCATACCAAACGTAATTCCATTAACCATCTAACATTTATCCATATTGAACATTCTAAACAACATTATTGTTTCCTGGAGTGTAGGTAGTGAAGTGATAGAATGGTTATCCAACCCAAATGGCAAGAGTTCTATCTCCTTATTATGCAGCATCTCCTTAGTAATTTTGGTTGATTGTGAATCTAGACAAGGCCATCCAAGCAGGTTTATCAACTAATTTATTTGGTCCATTCCATAAGAATCTTGACCAGAATCCATAACCATATTCAGTAACTCCATTGATAGAATCATCAGTCAATTCGACTTCCTTTCCAACCTTCTAGTCTGGTCCCCAAGCCTAATCAAAGACTTCATCAGCCTTCCATGGTTTCAATTCAGGCACAGCTCTTCCTCCAAATCCGAATGTCAATAATTCAGATTCGCCATCATCATAACCAGTCTCTCTATATGATCCTGTTCCTACATTGAAGAACCAATTTTCCATTTATCCACTGAATCCTGGATGCCATTAGTCTTTATGCCATAAGACGGTGAAGTAAGTGGGCACGAATTAATTAACATTAGGGAAATCTCTGTGTTCTTCTGAATCTGGGAATTTGATAAATCCGTGAGCCTTTTACTTTTCTCTGGAATAACCTTAATAGATAAAGACCCAAGTCTTATGTAAGGAACCCTTGTAATCGAAATTTTGTGGGATAGACCAAGCTCCTCCATTGACTTAATCAACAGTGTATACAGTTTGATGGTAGAATCCTAATCCCTTCCACATAGACATAGTTCTATCTCCTGGCTTATCCATGTTACCAACAAGAGTTTTATCCCAACATGTGACTCTATAAACAAGATGCCATGGTCCAATATTTTGAATATCAGTCCATTTAGCCCATCCTGAGATAGCATACTCAACTTTTCCGTTTGCATCCTTTGGTTCAATTGTGATAATTTCTGGTTCAGCTGTAGCTTCAATTTTAGCTTTCTCCTTCTTGATTGGTAGAGTCTTTCTGGTCTAATCAAATCTGAATTCATCTGGTAATTTCATAGCTCCAGTGACATAAGCCTTGACAGCATCTTGATCAGCAAAGTGAGCTCCATCACCTAATTTCAATGACAATCCCCACATATATCCATTGAAGAAGTTGTATCCAAATTCTTTTCCTGAAATGAATTCTAAATAGTCTCCAACTAAGTCATGTTTAGCTTTCCATGTGAAATCTGAGACTTCACCCTTTTAGAAGACGTAAGCCTTAATTTCTCCTTTCTTGTATGAGATTGAAATGAAGTTCCATTCTCCATCAATAATCTTCCATGGGATATGTTGGACTTATTCTCCAACTCCTTTTGGTGAATGAGAGAAGTAATATGAGTTGGTGAATAACCATGCAGCCAATAATCTATCTCCTGGTTGTGTTAGATCTCCATGATTTCTTTTACTTGTCAATCTAGCAATGTTATGCCAAACGATTCTCCATGGCATTGATTTGGGTCCAGTTCTAGACCATCTTAACCAAGTGGACCATCCATATTCTTATAATCCTCTAGTGGGTACATCTTTGGAATCTTCGATCTTCAAAAGAACATTTGGTTCAGCCTTATCAAAGATGCATTCTAATAGTTTAGTCTTATCAGTAGTGAATTCCTTCAATGGGAATTTAGGAGTATAGAGGTCTCTTCCTTTGTTGAAATTAAATGCATCAGGTCTGTCCTCTCCATCTTTGATTAAGAATGGTTTAGTTGTATATGCTCCATTACCATAATTGATATTAACAAGATTACTAATACCAGTAACTCCTCTGTGACTTCCATAGAACTTCTTGAAATCTTTACCATAAGAGAAGTAGTGTTTATTGACAACAAGATGTGTTTGTTTATCGAATAATTTGTCAGCCTCTGCTTCTAAGAATGATAAATAGTGATAGATTTGTCTCTTATCTCTGGAGTAACCAGTATAGAAGAAATGCCATTGAGTATGTTAATCTTCATGTGGGAAATCGAATCCATAAATCCATGGTAATCCTGGTTAATAATTATAGGTTTAGAAATGATAGTAAGTAGCATGTTTGAACAAGGCTAAATCTCTGTCACCAAATCTTCCTTCAGCATTGGCTTCTGTAGAGTATAAACTCAATCTGAATACATTGAACCAAGGTGCTCCAATAGGGGGTTGATCCCATCTCAACCATCCTGACACTGAATATTCAGTTGCAAACTTAGTCAAATCCTCTGGAACTTCAACAACAAGTTCTTCTTAACTATCTCCTTTATAGCCCTTCTCTTCTTCTAAATGTTTCAATGTCTTTAATGCTTTATCTTCCAATGCTGGGTGTGGTATTCTGTTAACCAAATATTTCTTTAAGGCATCATAATTTCTCACGAATCCAGTTCTACCTAATTTGATAGCATAGTTGGCAATTTGACCATTAAATCTTGGATAGAAATGAGGAGGTGCAGATCCCAAAGTGAATCTCAAATAACTTACTTTGCCATGATTACATTTCATTGATGTATGGAATACTTCATCAATGCCATCAAACTTCAATATACCGACAGCCAATTAATCTTCCAATGAATAACTGAAGTATAAGAATGTCCAAACTCCTTCTCTTTCAGCAACTGGTATTCTAGACAATAGATTTGGATTTCCTGGTAAATCGTTGGTAATGAACAATATTGCTGCTTATTCTTACCAGACTGCCAATAATCTGTCTCCCATTCTGATATCTCCTTCATCCTTATTCCATGATAATCTTGACATGATGTAATATGGTGCTAATCTACCATCTCTCATTTAAACTGGATATTATTCCAAATGTCTGAAATAGAATCCATAACCATATTCTGAGACTCCTGCTAAGTCATCATCCTTGAATTCCTTTTAAAGAACTGGTTTCTCCTGATTAAATGCAGAATCTAATATTTCTTATTCTCTCAATTCATCTACTGGTGCTTCCTTCTCCAAGAATGCATCCTTTCCAATCTAATATCCAAAGACATCATCTTTAGCATCTCCATAACCTGTTGGATTGAATGCACCATTTCCTCCGTTGACTCTTAAATGGCCGATATTACCACTGTAGACTGCATGCCATTTGTCTCTTGCAACATAAACTGATATCTTATTTGGTAAATAATGATTTGTATTCTTGAAAGACAATTCTGCAACTCTATTCTTGAATTCAACTTTAGCTTAAGCCAATTATTGAACCTTTGAGTATCCAAAGTAGATGAAATGCCATTTTGTATGATCATTCTCATAATTCATATTCTACCATTGATTAACATTTCCACCTCCATTAAGATTAACATATGTGTATGCTGTGAAATGGAAATATCCTTATCCAACCCAAGCATTCAGTGTTCTATCTCCTAAGAATTATATGTTTTCTGAAGCCTAGTGGATTGAGAATCTGACCATCAAATGCCATGGTTATTACACTGTTGGAGTCCATTTGAACCATCCTGACCATGAATATTCTCCAACAAGGGCTAAGTCTTCATAAACAATTTCATCTGATGGAGTATCTTATTTGAATTCCTTAGGATCTTCAATTACATGCTTAGTAATCAAATTAGTATTGAATTAGGCAGGCTTTTCAAACTATTCTAACCATGCATTGAATTGAGCTTCATCCTTCTTGAAAATTCCTTCTCCAGCAGAGAATACTACATGAGCAAATTGACCATTGAATGCTGGATAATTGAGTTATGATCCTGCTAAGTAGAATTGTAAGAATTGTGGAACTGGAATTACAGATTAGGTTACAATCTTCTACAATTTATCTCCAATCTTCAAGAAACCAATTGATTAATCAACATTATCACTATGTGCAAAGAACAAATATGTCCACACACCTTCAATATCTTAACCAGTTTGGATATTTTGAACTGAATTAACATTTCCTCCATCATTTGTGCAATAGTGATAATAGTTAGCACTATTGAACCAATTAGCCAATAATCTATCTCCCAATCTGGCATCTCCCAAATCTTGATTTCTAGTGACTCTGGCAATAAATGACCAGGGTGGTTATAATCCTTGTTTCAAAGCAATTGGATATTGAGTAAGGAATCTCAACCAGAAACCATAACCAAATTCAACATTATCTTCAAGTTCTCCTCCTTACAACTTTCTTGTGACCAATGGATCCTTACCATTTTATGGTGAATCCAAAACACCCTTCTACAAATCTTTATCTAGATCTACTTTTGGTAATTCCTTGAAGTATAATGCTCTTCCTGAATCATATCCATGAATGTCATCTTAAGCCTTTTCATATTCAGCAGTTCTGAAAACTCCATCACCAACATTGAATCTCAAGGTTGAAATGACACCACTATATGGAGCGTGCCATTTATCTCTAGCAACATAGAATGAATATGCATTAGCAATGAAATGATTGTGATCCTTGTATGGTCTTTCTTCCAATCTTCCTCTGAATTCAACTCTTGCATAAGCTTATCTTTAGTTTCTGGAATATCCGAAATAAACAAAATGCCATCTTGCATGATCATCATTATGTTTAACATTCTACCATGAATTAACATTACCACCTCCATAAATATTTTAGTAGTTGTAAGTAGCAAAGTGTAGAATACCTCCTTCTGGTTATCCAACCCACATGCACAATGATCTATCACCCAAGAATGACAGATTTTCACTTGCTTACAAAACACTCAAACGAACACCTAAATGCCATGCTTATTGATTTGGAATGAATGTCCATTTGAACCAACCACTCCAAGAGTATTCTGGAGCCAAAGCCAAATCATCATAAACAATTTCCTTCTATTCTGTCTTATCATTAAATATGGCATCCTTTTCGATGACCTTTTTAGTCTTGACATCAAGAACATAGGTAGCTGGCTATTGCACTTTCTCTAATAATGCCTTAATATCATCGATATTCTCAACGAACACACCTTTGTTTGCAGATACAATCACATCTGAGAATTGACCATTGAATCCTTTGTATACCAAGTGTTGTCCTCCTAAATAGAATTTAAGTAATAAAGGTGGTAAGTGCTCAGCTGCAATAACATTCTTGATAATATCAGCATCTCCGAATTTAACAAATGAAATTGATTGTTTCTTATCCAAATTGTGAGAATAGTAGATGAATGTCCAAAGACCATCCAATAATTATGGGAAATTGACATTGTTCACATTATTTGGATTTCCACCATTATAAGTAGTGAAATGATAGTATCCTCTTCCTTACCATATAGCTAATACTCTATCACCCAAACCAATATCAGCCAATTTGTCATTCTTACTCAATCTAGCTACGAATGTCCAATCAACTTAAACACCTCTATTCTATGGAACTGGATACATGTTCATGTGTCTCAACCAAAATCCATAACCATATTCACTAATATTGTCTACTTCATCTGCATTGAAATTCTTTGTGAATGTTGGATCCTTTTATTCAACAGTTGATGTCAACACTTTAGCAACTCTACTATCCAAATTGAATTAAGCTGGTTATTTCTTTGTGAATTCTGCATTGTATCCAAAAATATCTTCATCATGAGTGAAATCATCTCCCTTTCTAAATGATCCTTGTCCCAAATTGAAATTGATTGCTCCCAACTGACCATTCAAACCTTAGAAATGTTTATCTCTTCCAACATATACAAAGAATTCTGGAGCCAAATAATGATTGCATTTATCCCATGTTTATGAATCCTTCTCACCTGTTGACCATTGAGCCCATGCATATGCCAATTAGTCTTTCTTTGAGTATCCAAAGTATACAAAGAACCACTTGAAGATTCTGTTCTTGTGTTCAATGTTCTTCCAGTGATTAACATTACCAGCACCATTCATATTAGTATAAGTGTATGTTGGCACATGCAAGTTACCAAATCCAATCCATCCTGACAATGTTCTATCTCCTAGGAATTAATCAGATGATGGGTCTTTGATTGTTACTCTGAATAAGTTATACCAAGCATTAAGATTAGGACCATCAATCCATTTATACCATCCACTGTATGAATATTCTAATGGGAATTTGTTATCATCACCACCAAATCTTCTTTGCACTAAGTCATCTCCAGCTTATCTAGAGACTGGATCCTTGATGATTTGATTTGATTATAATGGAATTAATGTTGATGGACTTGGGTTCTTTCTGACATAATCATTAATTGTATCCAACTTATCAACATAAGCACCAGATTGTGTAGAGAATGTCACTGTTCTGAATTGACCATTGAATCCTGGGTATCTCTTATTGTCATTTCCTCCTAAGATGAATTTCAAGAATTTAACAGCTGGGTGTGTTGTCTTGTGAGTAATTGATTGAACATCTCCATCACCATATTTGATGAATGCTACAGCCTTGTTTTCATCTGCACTGTATGAGTAATAAACAAATGTCCATAATCCTTCAATATCTTCTGGGAAATTAATATTCTAAATTAAATTAACATTAGCAGGGGCAATATTGCAAGTTGTGAAATGATAAAATCCTTACCCTTACCAAATGGCTAATGTTCTATCTCCCATACCAGCATCTTAGTATTTATCATTGTATGTCAATCTAGACAAGAAGTACCAAGGAGCATTCTTTCCACTTATTAATCTCTTTGGATAGGCAGTCAAGAATCTCATCCAAAATCCGTAACCATATTCCTCAAATGGTAAGTCTCCTGATTACTCGTCTCTTTCAATTGTTGGCTTGTCATTTTCGAAGTCATTCTATAGTGCCTAACCTTTTTGTAATTCTCTTGGATCGAAATCACCTCTCTTTGAATCTAATAATTTGCTTTGGCCGATTTCAAAACCGAATACATCTTTAGGATGTTTGAAGTCATTCTCTCCTCTGAATGATCCTTGTCCAACATTAAAGTTAACATAGGCTAATTTACCACTGAATCCTGGGAAGTGTTTATCTCTTCCTACAAATACAAAGAATTAAGGTGCAAAGTAATGATTAACATTGTCATACTTCAAACTATCTTCTCCATCTGTCCATTTAACATATGAATAAGCCTTCTATTGTAATTTTGTGTAACCGAAGTACAAGAAGAACCATTTAGTATGTCTTTCTTTGTGAGGAATGTTCTTCCAAAGGTTTGTGTTACCAGCTCCATTCATATTTGCATATGTATAAGTTGGCAAATGCAAGATACCTCCTTCAGCTGTACCAACCCAACATGTAAATGTTCTATCTCCTAAGAAAGCATCGGTTGATGGTGATTTGAGGGTAACTCTGAAAACATTATGCCATGCTTCTTGTGCAGTTGGTGTCCATTTGAACCATCCACTAATTGCATATTCATGTGGGAATCTAGTGGATTCACTTCCAATTGTCTTTTCAATAGGATCTGTTCCTTTATCTCTAGCAATTAAAGAATCAACAAGAACTGAATTGGTCAATTCGCTAAGAAGTGAATTTGGTGTTCCAATCTTATCCAAATGAGGTTGTAGTTTCTCTGGAGAGTCAATGAATGCTCCAGGGGCAGCACTGAATGTGACTTAAGTGAAAATACCATTGAATCCTGGGTATCTTCCAGCATCATTACCACCTAAAATGAATTTGACATGTTTGGTTCCAGGATGAGTAACATCATGACGAATTGCTTTGACATCATCATTTCCATATTTAATTAGTCCTACTGCTCTAGCTTTATCATCACTGTATGAATAATAGATGTATGTCCATAAACCTTCAATATCAGCTGGATAATCAACATTTTGGATGACATTAGGATTATTATTAACAGAGTTGCAAGTTGTGAAATGATAGAATCCTTGTCCTTACCAAATAGCTAATGTTCTATCTCCCATTCTAATATTATCATATTGATCATGTTGAGTCAATCTTGAGACAAAGTACCATGGTTGATTCTTACCTGATATCAATCTAGCAGGATAGGCTGTTAAGAATCTCAACCAGAAACCATAACCATATTCTTCTAAATTTTGATCTGCATTCAAATCTTTCTCAATAACTGGTTTCTTGTCTTCTGATCCATTTGGTAATAGTTCAGTTACTGGAACTCCTGGTTTCAAATCAGCATCCTTTTAGGTGAGCAATTAATCAGATCCAATTGAAAATCCGAAGATATCCTTAGGATGATCAAATTTATTTCCAGTAACAAATGATCCTTCACCTGCATTGAAATTGAAGTATCCAATTTTACCACTATGTCCTGGGAAATGCTTATCTCTTCCTACAAATAAGTACAATGTTTAAGCAAGATAGTGATTAACATCATCGAAAGTCAAAGAGTCTTCTCCATCAGTCCATTTTACAAAGGCATATGCTTTTCTTGAAATCTTTGAATATCCATAGTAAATATAGAACCATTCAGTAATTCTTCCTTTGTGTTAGATGTTCTTCCAGAAATTATTGTTACCACCTCCATTCATATTGGTATATGAATATGTTGGCATATGTAAGATACCACCTTCAGCTGTACCAATCCAACAAGTCAATGTTCTATCTCCTAAGAAGGCATCAGTTGATGGAGTTTTCAAGTTAACTCTGAATAGGTTATGCCATGGTGCTTAAGCTGTTGGTTTCCATTTCACCCAACCACTTATTGCATATTCCAATGGTAGTCCAACTTGAACAGTCTTTTCAAGAGGTTCTACATTTGAATCTCTAGAGATTGCATCTTCTACTAATTTGTATGTTTATAATGCAACAACGACTGAAGGTGCTTTATGGTTATCAATATAAGCGTTGATCTTGGCAGGATCATCAACAAAGGCTCCATCAGTTGAAAAAGTGACTGAAGTGAATTATCCATTGAATCCAGGATATCTGTTAGCATCGTTACCACCCAAAATGAATCTCAAATATTTAACTGCTTCATGAGTTGTCTTATGAGTTATTGATTTGATTTCCTAATCTCCATATTTAATGAATGCAACTGCTTTATTGCTGTCAGCACTGTATGAATAGTAAATATATGTCCATAATCCTTCAATATCAGCAGGATAGTCAATGTTTTAGATTAAGTTTGGATTTTATGGTGCAATACTGCAAGTAGTGAAGTGATAATATCCTTATCCTTACCAAATAGCAAGTGTTCTGTCTCCCAATCTAATATTATCATATTTCTCAAATTATGTCAATCTAGAAACAAAGTACCATGGTTAATTCTTGCCATTCATTAATCTTTCAGGATGAGCAGTCAAAAATCTCAACCAAAATCCATATCCATATTGTTCAAATGGAGCTTCTGATTTGGCTTCTTAGTCAATAACTGGTTTAACTTAACTAGCAGCATTTGTTAATATAGTGGTATCAGCATCTTTTGGTTTAAATTCAGCTGGTCCCTTAATAAGTTCCTTTCCTTTTCCAAATCCGAAGACATCATTTAGATGATTGAAATCTGATCCAGATCTGAATGCATCTTTACCAAGATTGAATTAAACATGAGCTACAACTCCACTATGTCCTGGGAAGTGTTTATCTCTTCCAGCATAAACATGGAATTCTGGTGCATAGTAATGATTAGCTTTATCGTAAGTATTAGAATCTTCAGAATCAAACCATTTAACATAGGCATAAGCTTAAGCTTTTGGTTTTGAATATCCGAAGTATATCCAGAACCATTTAGTGTGTCTGTCTTTGTGTTGAATGTTCTTCCAATAATTGGTGTTACCACCTCCATTCATATTGGTATATGAATATGTTGGCATATGTAAAATACCACCTTCAGCTGTACCGAGCCAACAAGTCAATGTTCTATCTCCTAAGAAGGCGTCAGTTGATGGAGTCTTCAAGTTAACTCTGAAAAGGTTATGCCAAGGTTATTAGGCTGTTGGTTGCCATTTGAACCATCCACTGATTGCATATTCATGTGGGAATCTCTCATTCTCCTTTCCAACAACTTTATAAACTGGTTCATCATTAGCTGATCTGCTCTAAATTGAATCGATAATCTTGTAGTTAAACAAATCAGGTAATTCAGAGGCAGGTGTGCCAACTTTACCCAAATACTTATTTATTTAATCAACACTGTCAATGAATGTTCCTCTTGTGGTTCCAAATGTGACAGATGTGAATATACCATTGAATCCTGGATATCTACCTTCGTCATTACCTCCCAATATGAATCTAACATATTTTGTAGTTGCATGGGTTGTATCATGTTTTATTGATTAGAAGTCTTAATTTCCATATTTAATAAAACCAACTGCTCTATTCTTGTCATCACTGTATGAATAATAGACATAAGTCCAAAGTCCTTCAATATCTTCTGGGTAGTTATTGTTTTGAATGTAGTTAGGATTATTGTCTGCTGAGTTGCATGTAGTGAAATGATAGAATCCTTGTCCTTACCAAATAGCCAAAGCTCTGTCTCCCATTCTAATATTATCGTATTCTTTATTCCATGTCAATCTTGATACAAAGTACCATGGTTGATTCTTACCATTTGGTAATCTTTAAGGATAGGAAGTCAAGAATCTCATCCAGAAACCATAACCATATTCTTCAAGAGCATTTTCTGATGGACCCTCCTTATTAATAACTGGTTATTTTTGTTCGAATCCATTTTCGTAAACATTTTTGGTAGGTTCGTCTGGTAAGAGTTACTCATCTCTCTTGAATAAATTTTCTTTTCCTTCTTTTAATGCAAATACATCTTATGGATGATCAAACTTATTATTCTCGATGTGAGCTCCATTACCCAAATTAAATCTCACATAAGCAATTTTACCACTGTGACCTGGGAAATGCTTGTCTCTTCCCAAAAATACATACAATTATGGTGCATAGTAATGGTTAGCTTTATCATATGATAAGGAATCTTCAGAATCAGTCCATTTAACATATACATTAGCTTAAGCCTTAGTCTTTGAGTATCCAAAGTAAACGAAGAACCACTCTCTGATTCTATTCTTGTGAACAATATTCTTCCAATAATTGTTATTTCCTCCTCCAACCATATTTTGATAAGAATATGTTGGGAAATGTAAAATACCTCCTTCTGGAGTACCAATCCATAAGGTTAATGTTCTGTCACCCAAGAAATTGTCAGTTGATGGTTATTTAAGAGTAACTCTAAAGAGGTTATGCCATGGTTATTAGGCAATTGGTTTCCATTAGAACCATCCACTAATAGCATATTCTGATGGGAATTGTTCTTTACCACCTCCAACAGTGACTTCTTTAGAGATATCATCGGTTGGTGTTCTAGTGATGACTTCACTTAATTTGTAAGTTGTTAAATCTTTAAGTCCTTCAGAAGGTATAGGGACAGATGCAACTAATTTTTTGAATTCATCAATTGTTCCAACATAAGCATTTTGTGTTGAGAATGAAACTGAAGCGAACAAACCATTGAAAGCAGGGTATCTATTTTCATCAGTACCACCCAATAAAAATCTAACATATTTTGTGGCAGCATGGGATGTTTTATGAACAATTTACTTTGGTTCAGAAGTACCATATTAAGTGAATCCAACAGCTTAATTTTCATCAACGCTGAATGAATAATAGATGTATGTCCATAATCCTTCGATATCAGCTGGGTAATCAATATTGAGAATTTAGTTCACATTACCAGTCTTAGAGTTACAAGCAGTGAAATGATAGTATCCTTGTCCTTACCAAACAGCCAATGCTCTGTCTCCCATTCTAATGTTATCATATTCTTTATTCCATGTCAATCTAGAAACAAAGTACCATGGTTGATTCTTACCAGAAAGTTGTCTGAATGGATGGGCTGTCAAATATCTTAACCAGAATCCATAACCATAAGTCTCTAAATTCTTATCAGAAGTAGCATCTTTATCTAAAACAGGTGGTTTTGAGTTTTCAGCACTCTCTAAGACTTTTTCATCTGATCTGACTGAAGGGGCATCTCCTTTCTTTGAGTATTTATCAAAACCAGTACTGAAACCAAATGCATCCTTTGGATGAGTGAAATCGTTTCCTGTTCTGAATGATCCATCACCTATGTTAAAAGTGACTTAATTTAACTTTCCATTAAATCCTGGGAAATGGGGATCCTTACCAACAAATATGTAGTAGTTTGCTGAATAGTAATGATTAGCTTTATCATAAGTATTAGAATCTTCAGAATCTGACCATTTAACATAAGCATAAGCCTAGGCCTTTGGTTTTGAATATCCAAAGTAAACAAAGAACCATTTAGTGTGTCTGTCTTTGTGTTGAATATTCTTCCAATAATTGGTATTACCAGCTCCGTTCATGTTTGTATATGAATATGTTGGCATATGTAATATACCACCTTCAGGAGTTCCTAACCATAAAGAAAGAGTTCTATCTCCTAAGAATGCATCAGTAGAAGGAGTCTTGATTTGAACTCTGAAAATATTATGCCAAGGCTATTGGGCCACCTCATTCCATTTGAACCAACCTGAAATTCCATATTCATCAGGAAGTCTCTATTCTTCAACAGTTGCTTCTGCTTATTTATCTGTTACTTGTCTTTCAACTTCATCTGCAACGATTGGTTTACTAATCAACTCTGTGACTCTAATTCTTGGGATTGGTGAGAATTCATTAACAAACTTTTTGGCTGCATCTACACTACCAATGTAAGCACCAACTTTAGTGTTGAAGTAGACTGAAGTGAATAAACCATTAAAGGCTGGGTATCTCTTTACATCTGTACCTCCCAAAATAAATCTAACAGCTTAAGTTGGTTAATGAGTGACTTGATGATCAACTTCTTTGAAATCAGCATCTCCATATTTAATATAGGCCTTAGCTCTGTTTTCATTCTTACTGTATGAATAGTAGACAAATGTCCAAAGACCTTCAATGTCATCTGGATAATTGACATTCTAAATAACATTTGCATTGCTGTTTTAGATATTGCAAGTTGTGAAATGGTAGTATCCTTATCCTTACCAGATAGCCAATGTTCTATCTCCCATTCTAATGTTATCATATTCCTTATTCCATGTCAATCTTGAAACAAAGTACCATGGTTGATTCTTACCATTTGGTTATCTCTCTGGGTAATTTGTTAAGTATCTCAACCAAAATCCATAACCATATTCAACTAAATTATCTTTGCCATCTGGACTAGTTCTATCAACCTTTGGAGCATCTTCTGATGTTTTGCTTGCATGAACTGTTTTTTCAACTTCTGGAAGTGCATCCTATTTAGGTGGTTGGAATAGTTTATCTTTACCAGTAGAAAATCCGAAGAGATCAGCATCATGAGTAAAGTCGTTTCCTTTTCTAAAGCTTCCTCTTCCGAGATTGAAATTAACATATGCTACAAATCCATTGAATCCTGGGAAGAATTTATCTTTTCCTACTGTGATATAGAATTTTGGTGCATAGTAATGATTGATGTTAGCATAGTTCAATGAGTCTTCGCTATCAGTCCATTTAACATAAGCATATGCTTGTCTATTAACCTTTGAATAGCCATAGTAAACGAAGAACCAATTATTGTGTCTATTTTTATGTTGAATATTTTGAACAACATTTGGATTTCCTGCTCCATTCATATTGCTATAGGTGTAAGTTGGGAAATGGAAGATGCCGCCTTCTAGATTACCTAACCATAGAGAAAGTGTTCTATCTCCTAAAAATCTGTCACTAGCTGGAGTGTTGATATAGACTCTGAAGATGTTGTGCCAAACTTATTATTAAGTAGGTGTCCACTTGAACCATCCACTAAGTCCATATTCTTCTGGTAATTTTGGTAATTCTTCATCTTTGCCAACTGTAGTTTCAGTTGGGGCAACTTGAACTGATCTCTCAATTGGAGTTTCAACAATCTTAGTGTTGCTTAATTCGACTGGAACTTATGGAACAACTCCTGCTTATAATTTATCAATTGAATCAACAAAAACTCCGATTTGATGAGAGTAAGTAACTTTAGTGAAAACACCATTAAAGGCTGGGTATCTCTTTTCATCCATACCTCCCAAAATGAATCGTACGCTTTATGTGGTTGGGTGAACAACTTGATGAGTAATTGATCTAAAGTTTTCTGATCCATATTTGATGAATGCAACAGCCTTTTACTTTTCTGCACTGTAGGAATAGTAGACATATGTCCAAACTCCTTCAATATCATCAGGATAATTGATATTTTAGATTACATTGACTGCTCCATTCTTTTTATTGCAAGTTGTGAAATGATAATATCCTTATCCTTACCAGATTGCCAAAGCTCTGTCTCCCATTCTAACATTATCATAGTCTTCGTTAGTTGTTAATCTTGAGACAAAGTACCATGGTTAATTCTTTCCGTATATCAATCTCGATGGATAAGCTGTTAAGAATCTAGCCCAAAATCCATAACCATATTCAACTAAATTATCATTAGATCTCAAGATTTCATCAACTCTTGGTGAATTGTTATCTACTTTGTTAACATGAACTGTATTTTCATCAACTTTTGGTTTGGATGGATCCACTTTTGGAATCAATTAACCAGCTTTATCAAATCTGAATACATCATCTGGATGGCTGAAATCATTTCCTCTTCTGGAAGCTCCTTCTCCTACATTGAATGAAACATATGCAACTTTTCCGTTAAATCCAGGGAATTAGGCATCTCTACCTGTGAAGACATAATATTTATTAGCAAAGTAATGATTAATGTCTTTGAAATCTAAGTTGTCATCTGAGTCCTTCCATTTAATATAAGCATATCCTTATTTGTCGTTTCTGTTATATCCAAAGTAAACAAAGAACCAATCAAGATGTCTGTTCTTATGTTGAATGTTTTATGGCAAATTATTTTGTCCAGCTCCATTCATATTTCTGTATGAATATGTTGTCAAATGAATGATTCCTCCATTTCCTACCCAACCTGCTAAAGTTCTATCTCCCAAATTTCTGTCTGTAGATGGTTAAGAAATTTAGACTCTGAAAAGATTGTGCCAAGCTTATTATGGAGTAGGTTATGACCATTTGAACCAACCAGAGAAGGCATATTCCTTAGGGAAGGCTGTTTCTACAGTTGTCTTAGTTGGATCTGAGTTAACTTATCTATCAATTTAAGAGTCAACAATTCTTGTGGTTGAGAGTGGAACCTTTCCTCCTTTAAGTGGGGATGGTTTATCAGCAAATTATTTTTTATAATTGTCAACAGAATCAATGAATGCACCAACTGAAGTTGAGTAGATGACTTGAGTGAATTGTCCATTGAACCCTGGGTATCTATTTTAATCCTTTCCACCCAAAACAAATTTAAGATATTTCAAATCAGGGTGTTTAACAGGGAATTCAGCTGACACTGGATCCAAATCTCCAAATTTAACTATTGCAACAGCTTTTCCTGTATTGGAGTATGAGAAGTAGAAATGTGTCCAAAGACCTTCAATATCAGCAGGGTAGTTGATATTTCTAATCACATTTGGATTAGCTGGTTGAACATTGTTGGTTGTGAAGTGATAATATCCTTATCCTTACCAGATTGCCAAGATTCTGTCTCCCATTCTAATATTGTCATAATTTTCATGTTGTGTTAATCTAGCCATAAAGTACCATGGGGCATTCTTACCATTTGGTAATTTAACAGGGTAAGCTGTTAAGAATCTTGCCCAAAATCCATAACCATATTCAGTGAAGGCAACATCTGATCTGAATTCTTTGATAACCTTAGGACTATTTTCATTGTGAGCACTTGGTAATTATTTTTCACCGGTTTCATCAGTGATGGGTTAAGGTTTCTTTGAATCTGGTTTCTTAAGTAGAGTTGATTCTCCTTTATCAAATCCGAAAACATCGTTAGGATGCTTGAAATCTGGTGTTTTTCTGAAAGTGCCACTTCCCAAAGCAAAGTTAACATATCCAATTTTACCATTAAATCCAGGGAATTGCTTATCCTTACCAACAAATGTGTAGAAATAAGGAGTGTAGTAATGATTGACATTGTTGTATTCAATAGTTTCAATTCCTCCTGTGAATTTCACTCCTACAAATCCTTTTCTTTCATTTTTAGAGTATCCAAAGTAAACAAAGAACCATTCCAAATGTCTATTCTTGTGAACAATATTGCTGACCATATTGGGATTACCAGCACCATTCATGTTGGTGTATGTGTAAGTTGGGAAATGGAAAATACCTCCTTATGCTGTACCAATCCAGAATGAAAGAGTTCTGTCACCTAAGAATCTATCAGTAGATGGTTTGTTAATTTGAACTCTGAAGACATTGTGCCAAACTTATTATTAAGTCTGTTCCCATTTGAACCAACCACTAATTGCATATTCATGTGGGAATCTTTAAGCTCCACCACCTAATTCATCATAAACTGGATTATCATTGACTTTTCTTGAAATTGTATCTTCAACTAATTCATGTTTATATAGTCTATCCAAATCATGAACTGGGATAATTGTTCTAGAGATGTGATCATTAAAGTCATCTAAAGTATCAAGGAAGGCTCCTTCTTTGGCAGAGAAAACAATTTAACTGAATAAACCATTAAATCCTGGATATCTATTGCTGTCTTTTCCACCTAAGATGAATCTAACAAATTTGGTTGTTGGGTGATTGACATTATGAATGATTGATCTTGGTTCTAAGTCTCCATATTTAATGAATGCAATAGCCTTATTTTCTTAAGCACTGTATGAGTAGTATACGTATGTCCAAACTCCTTCAATATCATTGGGGTAGTTGATATTTTAGATTACATTAGGATTGTTAGATTTCTTGTCACATGTAGTGAAATGATAATATCCTTATCCTAACCAAATAGCTAAGGTTCTATCTCCCATAGCAATATTTCCATAGTTTTAGTTGGATGTCAATCTGGATACGAAGTACCATGGGGCATTCTTTCCATTAAGTAATCTAACTGGATAAGCAGTTAAGAATCTTGCCCAAAATCCATAACCATATTCTACTAAATCTTCTTCAGATTCTTTGGTTTCATCAACTCTTGGCTTATTATCATCAGTAGAGCTTGGAGTAGTAATACCATCATCATCATCTTCTTCAACCTTCTCCTTAACTTTGTCATCTGGTTATTTTCCTAACAATTGCTTTTATCCAACTACTGCATTGAAAGCATCGTTTTTGGCTTTGAAATCATTTCCTGGTCTGAATGCACCTTCTCCAATATTGAATGCAACCAAAGCGACGTCTCCATTGAATCCTGGGAAATGTTTATCTCTTCCTACAAAGATATAATATTTGGGAACAGTGAAGTGTCTAACATTCTCATATTCTTAATGATCCTCAGAGTCTGTCCATCTGATGTAAGCCTTAGCTTTCTATTATGGTCTAGAGTATCCGAAGTAAACAAAGAACCATTGACTATGTCTATTTTTGTGAGGAATATTCTTGAAGAGATTAGCATTACCATTGCCTTCAAGGTCTGTAACAGTATAAGTAGGTAAATGAATGATGCCTCCATCTTATTTTCCAACCCAAGCTGATAAGGTTCTATCTCCTAAGAATTTGTCAGTTGATGGAGTTTGAATCTGAACTCTGAAGATGTTGTGCCAATCTTATTGTTTATCAGTTGGTGTCCATTTGAACCATCCACTTATGCCATATTCATGAGGGAATTTAGGAGTTGAAGTGGTACCAACAATTTAATGAATTTCTCTGTCTTCTGGTGTTCTTGTAATGGGATTGGTGGTAACTTTGTATGTAACAATGTCAGGAATAAAGTCCTTAGGAATTTTTTTCATAGATTGCAATTTAGCTTGGATGTCATCATCATTATCAATAAAGACTCCTCTCTTAGCACTGAAATAAATGGCACTCAATAGACCATTGAATCCTGGGTATCTCTTATCATCTGTGCCACCAACAGTGAATCTAACAAACTTAGTGGTTGGATGAGTGACTTCATGCTCAACTTTCTTAAAATCATTATCTCCAAATTTAATATAAGCAACTGCTTTTTTCTTTTCTGAACTGTATGAATAGTAAATGTATGTCCAAACACCATCCAAATTTGATGGATAGTCAACATTCTTGACAACGTTGGGTTGATTTTATGGTTTATCACATGTAGTAAAATGATAGAATCCTTTTCCTAACCAGATTGCCAATAGTCTATCTCCCATATTAACGTTGTCTGTATTTTTATTGGATGACAATCTTGAAACAAAGTACCAAGGTGCATCTTTACCCTTAGGCATGAATTTTGGATAAGCCAACATAAATCTAGCCCAATATCCATATCCATATTCAACTAAGTCTTCTGATCCTTCTTCATCACCATTGTCAACCTCTGTTGTTCTTATAGGTTTGTCGGTTGTGTAATCTGATGGCTATTTCTTATTCACAGTTTCCTCATCATCTTCAGAATCTGATGAACTAACTAAGGCTGAGGCACTCACAGGTTCATCTTCAGATTCAGGGGCACTTCCTTGTCCAGGTCTGATCACAACTTTCTTGTTATCGTCTGTGTTCACTATAATTCCATCTTTAGAACATGATTCAACTCTTCTTTGTACATCTTCAGATTTAGAATTAATGATATTAATTGTAATCTAGAATAATCATTTAAATAAATTACTGATGGTTTTTTGCATTGTTCTCTTATTTATTCTCTTTCATTTATGAGCTTATTGATTAAATCCTCAATTTTATCACAACATTAATCGGCATCCTCTTTTGATGCTGCCTCGTCCAATAAATTTAATTAACCATCTAATATATCTTGACCATATTGTCTCCATTATTGTAATAAGGTATCTCTATCCTCCTATCTTAATTGAACAAAAGCAAAAGAACCCTTTGTGCTGTGATATTGCAACAATGCTAAGTGTTATATTTTTAGATACTTGTTTTCTATCCTTCTGATTACCTATAATCAGACACAGCAACTTTAAGTTTCTGCAAATTATCAATATCATTATCTATCTGATCAGGGTTAGCCAGAATCTCCTGCCAAGCTTCCATAGACTTGCTCACCTATTCCAGGCCTGGAGAACAATCTAGACTACCTGTATCCAAATTATTCAATTCTTCAAGCGATTGCAATTTAATTCCGCTTTAAAGTTCAACAAACTGTTACGCTAAAAATATATTTTAACCACTTTTACCTTGTAGCGAACATATCAAAAACAAAAGCAATATTAATGAAGATTTCTTCATAATAATGTAAAATAATAAATGAATTCTAAAAGTGAACACTAAATATAAGAATAGGGATTATTATCCGTTTTTTATGAAACGAGTTCTCATTTTAATTATTAATATAAACCGACAGACCTTCATCACAATAAAGTACAACTCATTGTTATACGTAATTAAGCCAAAGAAACTTTAACTCAAATTAAAATATTAAAAAAGACAATCACTTCTATCAATTAAATTTGCAATTCATGATAGGATTTGCCAGTTAATAAATTTTATCAAATTTGTGAATTTAATATATTTATATTTATTTATTTCCCAATCTCTAAAATTGAATAGACTAATTTTTATATCAATTTTATATTTGAATCCAAAATTACTCACCTATCACTCAACATAACTTGTATCAAACGATAACTACCTAGACTTACGCAATTATCCCTCAATTAACTCAATTACTTCACCCTGTTCCATTATAAGTAGCTTTGCAATTTAAACCATGTATATATTTGTTAATTTTAGAATTATTAATAATGATAACTCTATTCTAATTTTATTCTAATTATAAAGTTAAAATCAAATGGAAAATTATCACATATTACATTTAATAGGAGAAGGGTCTTTCGGGAAGGTTTATAAGGGAAGACTCAAAAAAAGTAATCAGATAGCTGCTCTGAAATTCATTAGCAAGAGAGGGAAGTCAGAAAAAGATTTGGCAAATTTGAGATAGGAAATTGAAATATTAAGGAGATTGAAGCATGAAAATATCATATTATTATTAGATGCCTTTGAAACAGCAGGTGAATTTTGTTTAGTAACAGAAGTAATCTTTTTGATAGAATATTGTTTAGTTTGGACAAGGTGTATTATTTGAAATTTTGGAGGATGATCGAAAAATATCAGAGAGTGAAGTTAGAATCATAGCATAATAATTAGTTAGAGCATTGCATTACTTACATTCGAATAGAATAATTCATAGAGACATGAAACCATAGAACATTTTAATTTCTGCAGATGGAGTAGTCAAATTAATTGATTTTGGATTTGCTAGAGCTATGTCAACAAACACTTAAGTTCTGCATTCAATCAAGGGAACTCCTCTTTATATGGCCCCGGAACTAGTCTAAGAATAGCCGTATGATCACACTGTTGACTTGTGGTCTTTAGGAGTCATATTATACGAACTATTTGTTGGACAGCCTCCCTTTTATACCAATTAAATCTACTCTCTAATACAGCTTATCATTAAGGATCCAGTAAAATACCCGGATAACATGAGTTCTTAATTTATGAGTTTTTTAAAAGGATTACTTAACAAAACACCTTCATAAAGGTTGGGTTGGCCAGAACTGTTAAATCATCCCTTTATTGCTGAAACAGATTAAGAAAAATGCGATAGAAAGAGGAGATTATAGTAATATAACTAGTGGGCGGGAGTTGAGGATGAGGTTGTAGATAAAAGAAAAAGATCTTTGACACCAACTCGTGAGATCATTATTTACGATTAAATAAAAGATAACCGAGATGTATCTCCAAAAAGAATGCCTTGCAATGATGAATTTTGGGTGAGATGTGAACAAATTGCAAATGATGTTCAAGGTGCAACCTAACTGAGGTGTGATCCTGGATTCTTAGATAAATTGCTATAGGTTTTGACTCCACCTAAAAAGCCAGCATTATACAGTGCTTTAAAAGTGTTTGGATTGGTCATTACCAAAGGTAATCAATAGGAAGGGTTGGATGTTGTCAAAAATTAACAAATTCCTATACAGCTGATTACTCATATTAGGAACTTTTTAAGGTAAGGAAATTTAGAGCTATTATCAGAATTGATTAAAACTATTGGATTATTGGCTTAGGCTACTTTTGATAAGAATGTAGGAATCGACAATATTTTTATTAAGTTTGCTGGTATGACTGCCTAAATACTCAGGGCAGGCTAGAGTAATGAATTAATAAACACTATTAAGACCATAGGACTTTTTGCCAATTAAGCAAGTTTGAATCCTCTTAGATCGGTTTTATTCTATAAGGAATTAGTTGATCATAATTTAGTTAATGAAATTGCTAAACTTACAAAAAATAATTTAATCATCCATAAATTAGCTACTTAAGTAATTAGTGTATTGATTCATCCAATAAATGGTGAAATAATCCATTTTCCATGGAAGAAGGGCTATTCAACGTAAGTGCAAAATTTCAATGAATCTTTGCCTCTATTTGAATCCTTAAGAAACCAGATTTTAACATCGTATGCAGATATAGATCACTTAAAGATTTGTAATTATTAGGATGAATAATAAAATTTGATACGAATATCTGTTTTGAGAATTCTACTCTAAATGATAAGAATAAAGAAGGATATTCAAATCTCAAAAGAAATCATAAATTAATCACTCAATTCACAAGAACCTTTACTTTAAGGAACTGCCTTGTTAATTCTTGTTTAACAATATAGAAATAAAAACTATGAATATTAAATTACTTTCTAACAAGTGATAAGCACTTTTGAGAACAATATTTTAAATAATCCAATCGTGTCTTTAGCAGCAGTCTAATTAATAGCAGAATTATTACAATCAGAGACAAGTTTTATAAATTAATTACTCAATTACTTCACTTAATAACATCCATATAAACTACTTATTGAATTGGTAAATCCGATTAAAAAGAGCAATAGATTAGAAGAAATTCGAAAATTAGAAGGTAGTTGTTTTGGAATCCCTAGTTATGGATTTGTTGATGGAGTAATAACATTAATATCTAAATTATTGTTTCGATATAATAAAGAACAAAAGAAATTAACAGATTTATTTGTATTATTAGAAAGATATGAAATTCATCAACTCATATATTCGATCTTCAAAAACATAACAAGTAGGAATGATGTATCTCCAAAAGGATTTGTTTTCTTGTTGATATTGATTCATGATTCCATATATTCGAACTTCAAAGCACTAGGTTAATTAATGTTTTAAGACAATTCAATTAGAACTTTGTGTTAATTTTTGAAAGATGTCCAACTATAAAATATTTAAGAATGGCCATCCTCTCTTGGTGGTGGCATAGGCTGTGTCAATAAAATAGGAGAATAGATTATTAAACTATTTATTCTTGCATTATAAGAGCAAAATAATTCTCATATCTATAAAGAACTAAACAGTTAGGATGTCGTAGCTCTCGTTTTAAATCTTGTCAAAAATTCACAGAAGGAACAAATTACTTTAATTATTACCTTTATATCCAAATTGGTATGGAATAATGAAGAGGATAAGTATTTTGCATAGAGTTTTATTCAAAATAATGGACTTGCAATTTTGTAAAAGTATTCAGTTTTGAGTGTTGATTCAATTAACATTTTATCTTAGCTAGCCAGAATTAGTGCTGATTATTACCCTAATATACATCAGATGAATTTATACATTGAATTGAAATAATAGATTTAATCCCCAGATTGTAACTTGAGATCTAAAGTATGCAATTTAATTGGAAATCTCTGTAGACATTCCTCTTATTTTTATGAACAACTTCTGAAATATGATTTAATCAATCTATGTATCAAATGTTGTTCTGATCCTGATAAGAACACAAGAAAATTTGCTTGTTTTGCAGTTGGAAATGCAGGATTCCATAGTGATAGGTTATATGATAACTTAAGACCTGTAATACCCTAATTAGTGGATCTTCTCAAAGATTAAGAAGTATTAAATGATATAAATATTACAATTAGGAAAAAACAAGATCTAATGCAGCAGGGGCTCTCGGAAATTTAGTCAGGAATTCAAATTTGCTAATAAAAGACTTTATCAAACATGGAGCATTAAATTAGTTATTAGAATTAGTGAAATCCGATCAGACAACTAGAATCTCCTTATTTTCGATAGGAAATCTATGTTAATATCCCGAGTGCAAGAGAAAATTTGAAGAATTAGAAATTAGATAAATTATCGAGCAATCATTAGTATAAATTGTAATAAATATTTAAGGCTTCTACAAATGATTAACAAATTTAGAGATATGGCAGAAGAGTGTTAATAAAACTGGATGAAAATTGACATCAACAATAATTTTATTCTAATTAATTAATTATAATTTGATTTTAGTTAATCTTTTTTTTCTAAGATTATTCCATTACCCAACAATTAATAATAAGAATTGAAAGATAAGTACTAACTCATCATTAGATAAATTATTAGATTAATAATTATAATCCAAGTATTTCAACCACAAAAATGAACATTTAAAACAAAGTCTAACAATATAATATGTTTTGGCTTTATTAATCTTATTAAAAAATAAATAGCATTCATAAAGATTTAACTCATTTTTAAATTGCTCCATAAGCTTCCTTAACCCCTTACATAGTTTTGAAGACTTCTAATTGTTCCTCCTTTAGTAATTGAATTTAAGTCACATATTTATTCTATAAACTATTACATAATAATACCTTTAATTATTTTTGAGGCTTGTTGACCTAAATCTTTATTCCAGATGGAACTATTTCTAAATGAGTCACTTCATTGGTCTCTAGAATCCAAACCTATAAGAATATCTAATAAATATTTTACTTTTTTCTTGGTCTTGAATGACATATAAATAAAATGTTCAAATGTAATAACCAACATGAATTTATTTTCTGGCTCTTTGGCATCAGGAACAATTAGATAGGCAGCGACAAATCGGTCATTTTGCAAAATTCCACCCTTCAAAAAGTGGATCATTGTAAATCCTTCTGCATCAATTGAATTAAAATCAGTTATATATCCTTCTAATCCATAGACAGGTCTAATATTTCTTGATCTGTTGTTATTAGGTTTGTCATCGAAATATGAGACAGTATTTTATATTCCTGCAGCTGCTTGAGACATACCATCTAGTACTCCTGTTATTGGTTTTATGATTAAACCAGCAAGTCCTTAAGCTGTTCCTGTGAATACTCCTTTAATTCCTTATTCCTTTGCTCCTTTGATTGGCTTTAAGAATACTCCTGTAATTCCATCAGTAATTCCAGTCATGATTGATTTAGCTCCTTATCCAAGTCCATCGCCAATATGTTTTGGTTTGTGCATTTTTTACTTCTCTCTCTTTCTTAAATAATCTTCATCCATTGTCAAGTTAGCGAGACCACTTCCAACACTACCTGTAATCTTATTGACTGAACTAAATGCTCCTGCAATTGTATGTGATACTAATGAAGTAGCTCCCTAGGCTAATCCTAATCCAGCCTCCAAGGGTCCTTGAGTAAAACCTGCTGCTGGCTTATCAACTAAGTCCTTGAATCCAGTGGAGATATTATTCAATAAGCCAATAGGATTACCTATGATTGACAAACTTCCAATAACAGATCCAATTTATTTGATTCCTTCCTATTTATAAAATTGAATCATTTTATTCGTTATACCTGAGCCAGTATCAAAACAGTTCTCTATTTTCCATCCTTAAAAGAAGATTGGGGCTTCACTGATATCCGATAGTACGACTCCAACAGCTTGAGCGACTGAAGCAAAGATAGCAAGTTTACCCATATTTAAGTCACCTTTGCCAGACATCTAAACTGTTAAGTTCAATTTAATAGGGGATATGATAATTTCACTAATGTAAGTCGGCAATTGTGGATCAGGTAATTTCTTTGTTCTCCATTCTTCATCAAATTAAACGAAAGACTGCATATTTTTTTGGTTGTTGTATTCAATTTCCTTTTCTTCTTCCTATTTCAATACTTGATATTATTTCTCCATGAGAAAGCTTCCAGATTAATTCTTATCTAATTCATAGATTTAACCTTAGAAAGAAGTGATGGCCCAGATGAATTCTAGGAGGTTGCTTATAAACAACTATTCAACTCTAATTTCAAAAGGATCTACTTCGAAGGTGATGTTTTAGAACAAATTAATGTCAGACACTCTATTATCCTTTATAATCATGACATTAAAGAAATACTTATCACTCTATTATTACTATTACTATTATTATTATTATTGTTGTTATTGTTATTATTATTATTATTTGGGTGCAACATGATACAAGGCATACTTTTAGGGTGTAATTACTACTGGATATTGCACAAAGAATTCAGCATTGTGATCAAAATTAATATATTACACTCTTAATTACACTACAGTGTTTAAGACTGTAGAAATAGTTACAAACTCTATATTAGTACAAGTGAAATGAAAGAATTCAGCAGGTCTTCTTTTAACGTCTGAATTATGAACTATGGATAAAGAAAAAGAATTGAGTTTTAGATTGATTCTATTTTCAATCTTGTCACTATTCTCAGAGATGGACTATCTTGATTGTAAAGAGACTGATTGAGCTCTTGATTCATCCTCATCTTCATTGTCTAAACTATTCTGTTATTTTATTTGTCTTAAGAAATCTTGTTTTGGCTTAAGTTTAGCCATCTTGACTTGTTCCTGAGTGGCTGTGGTAATTTGAATCTGCTTCTAACAACCTTTAGGGAGAATTGATAATGCAACTGAGATTAAAGCTGCTTTCGATCCTTTTGGAGGTCTAAAGGTATAAACTTGAAATAGTCCAATATGATCTGGATATAAGGTATATTTGAGAGGTTTGTAATCTCCATTAGGATCATCCCTGATTCTCAACTCAACACCCAATGCTTTTTATAATCTCTATGGATCATCCCAGGCAAAATAAGTAACTTAATTGTTTTAGTTCAGTATCACATCTAATTCTGGGATTTCCAACTCTAGATTTTCAACTGGCAATTCAATTTTATATGGTGCTTGATCTTAAGGCAATTAATTGAATATAATATAAAGACTGCATCCTTCTTAGCGGATATCACAGCTAAAGTATAATCTCTCTTTAGGTTTATCTTTCCTTCTCAGTTAATAATAAAGAATCCCAATAGCACTGATATTCAATCTACTACTGCTTTGATAATCATTGTTGCTTAAATTCATATTGATGAACTAACAGGGATTCCTAACTTTAGTTTTCGAATTATAATGAGATTAGAATATTATTCTTTGATTGGAAGGTACACATTAAGAAAAGAGATCCTCGTCTGACGCAATTACTATATCCTAATTACAATTATTAATAATGATGAATCTGGGTTCGAGTGTAATAATTTTGTTGAATAATGTGTATTTTTTGTTGCATCTTCCTAATTCCAATTTAGCACCCAAAAAGGTTTATAGTAATTAATTTGTATCTTCCTCATTACTGATGATTACATCTATTTCGGGTTCACCTAATGTTGAAATCTATATAGGGAATTAAGATATTTTTTAGTTGGTTGAGGTATGACTCAATGATAAGATGTTACCAGATTCTGTGCCCAAAAGTACTATTTATCTATTCAATGGATCTCCAGTATTTATAGATTCCATGCCTCCTAATGGAGTCAAATCATTTTTATTATTACTAGTAAAATATTTCAATGGGATTCCAGATTTATTGATAATGTAACCAGAACAATGAATTACATATTCTCTTGTCAATTTAGCATAATCCTATTATTTTTAAGATTCAAATATTAATAATGTAGTTGGATTATTATTTGAATCATTCAATGTTAATTTGGAAACACAATCATCGTTTTTTTACTGTAATTCTTCTGCAGCTTACAACTTAAACTCGTCAGACCAATAATATCCTTCTATATATACTCTAAGATAACTGCATTTATAATGACCATGTTAATAGTCCTCTATTGTTTACTATTGACAAATCTTTTTTGTAAATGTTGTTTCTTTATTGTGGTTCATCATTTGGATAAAAATATCTAGAGGCAATGAGTTAGTGATTCTGAATGGAGTTTGTAGTTCTAATTCAAACTTTCCTTAATTGTCATTGTCTTTATTCACCTTAACCAATATATATTATCCATCTCTTGTCTCTATTTCAATATTCTTGTCCTGTTATTTTATCAAAGATTCCACAAGAATATCCTCTGTATAATCTTAACATTCACTAAATCTTATTGCAATTTTAGGATTCATAAATCCCAAAGGAATAGGAGCCATGTGACTCAAATCTTGATCTAATTTTTATTGACTCAGTTTCATAGTTTGTTAGTGTTTGTCATCACTAATTGATATAATGATAGATTTGCTGGTTTTATTCACTAATACAACTGGAGCATGCAAACTCAAAATTTTTTAGTTTGTCAACTAATCCAATTTTACACTGGCAAAGGCTTGAAGATTGTCTTATTCAAATAATTTGGCTGATATTTTATCCAAATCAATTAGTTTAATTGGAAAAGGCACTTTATCTGCTTTTATAGTTACATTTACTCTTCTTTGTCCAGAGCTAGCCCTCTCTATTTCATCGTCAAAAATCAGATTCTATTGTTGATTGATGTGTATATTGAGAGAGGGTAATCTCAAATTGTCAATAAACTCAACTACTATAGGATAACCTGTTAGATTTTTTATGGAATAGGGTGATACTTAAATTATATTGTCTTCTGAATGAGATGAGTCATCATCTGTACCTCCTCCAAATGATTTTAAAACACTCTAATGTACATCCTGTTGTTATTGTTTATTAAATATCTTTTCCATGATTTTCAAAGCTCTCAATACTGTTTAGATGCAAACTGTAGATAGAGTCAAATTAAATTTATCAAAATCTTTCATTTGCTCAATGGTGATCAAGTTGCTTATATCTCCTCCCAAACCTTAGATATAACTTTAAAAGATCTCTATTTAAAATCCAGTGTTTTCAATGATAGGCTCCCACTTTGAACACAAAGGATTGAAATTACTCAATTTAAATGGTAATGTAATTGAAATTTTGAGAAATAGATTATTTTTGTCTAGTGTCACTTTGATTGTATCCATTTCATAATCAAATAATGGTGAATAGCAATTACCCATATCATTCAAGACTATGATTTTTGTTTTTTCTATATCCAAGTCAATTTTGACTGCACTCAATTACATTTTATTTAGATTAGAAGCATCCAATTAAGAAATTTCCTCGTTTTTCTTTTCTTGATTTATACCTTATTGTTATAATTATTATTATTCAGGTTATTTTGGCATTTAACTCAATTAATAATTTAATCCTTCTTTGATAGTATAAAGATCTTAGAAGGATACCTTTAAATTTATTGGAGTTATACTTCCACTCAAATCAGTCAATTCAGCAAACCCTTAAAAGTTTTATAATATCACCGATTATTTTTTCAACGTAACTTCTAAGGTAATTGGATTTAAGATTTCTCTCTTCTTAACTTACTTAAAGTCATCCTTCTTACTTAAATCATAGCTCTTACACAGGAAAATCTCCAATCTTTCTAAGGTAGCCTTAATATACATAGTTTCATTTAACTTAGGCCAATCAGATTCAGGAATATTATTTTATTTGATTTCCTTCTCTACATCTTTAAGGGATTTTTGAGGAGCCATCTTCATTTTTATTTCAAAAATTCCTCTTATTGTCAACACATTCTATTCTATTTAAGTGGGTATACAAGTTATTACATTTTTTAAGTTGACAGTAATTTCCAAACTACCTTATTATGGCTCTTAAGGTGGTTATATTTAATCCTGTTATTGTTAAATGCTTTATTGTATTTATTGTTATGCAATCACATATTTTCCAGGCTTTGGAGTTAATTCAGGATCATCCATAGCTATTAGTGCCAACACTTCGAAAAGAGGACCAGCATGTAATTATAACTTAAAATCTGATAATTCAATAATGATCTCTTTATCACCTGTTATTTTCATTTAAAGGTTAAATTCTAATTTATATTGTGGCTTGTCTTCAATCTATTGATAGGCATCTTCAAACTTGAATATCAATTATCTTTGTTGTCCTTAACTTAGCAATCCTCGTGATGCCATATTCAAAATCTAATTTGCATTACTCAAAGTTCCTTATCTCCCTCTTACCAATCCATTTAAATTAGTAACTTGTTCATAAGAATATGTCTATTGAATATTCATACTTCCAATAAAAGGCAACTCATTAAATAATCCTGTTTTCTCCACAACAAAATTAGAACCCTCCAAATCTCTTATCTTAAGGTCCACTATGGCAGATCCATTATTACACTTCTAAAATGAAACCCTCATCATTATGAGCATCATTCTCAGAAAGGGAGTAGGTTTAGGTTGGATGTCCTTTAATAGAAATATGCTAAAATTCTCTAAATCCAATTAGAATGATAGTTATGCATCACTATTCTTAGTTAGAAGCATCTCCTTGAGTTTAATCTCTTACTGCTTCTGTTGTTCAAAGAATGTTTGGAAATATTGGGGGTGATTGTTTCTGATCATATTATCAAATCCATCGTCATAAGCGATGTTGTGAAATAAACATTTCATCAGAAACATATAATCTGAATGAGTCATTTACAGAATCATTGGGGCAATGAAGCAATTGATTATTAATTTCTCATCAAACTTTATCTTTGGATAGAATAACTAATATTGTTACAACATTCCAAAGATCTCAACACTAATATTGAAATCGAAAGGCAAACTAAATTCCCTTTTATTTTATCCATTCTATTGATATAATTAGATATCTTTCATATTCAATATAAACACATCAACCCATACAGGAAATTGTTAATCTTTTGTTACAATTCTGTTTGTGACCTTCCTTCTTTAATTTGATACAAGTATTGTGCCAAGATCAATTACCATAGCAGCACTACTTTCCTGATTTGGTTTTAAGATAACTTAAGGGTTATTGATGACTACATTTAGTTGCATAGCAGGTGGATTTTACAATTGCTTATTCAAATACGCAGATTCATCTTCTGACAATAAAATTGTCTATGCTTTTTTTGTTTAAGCTCTAGTCTAATGATATTAATCAATCTCCTGATCGAGTTCCACTTCCTTCTGTTTTACAATTGGATTAATGGTTTATTTTGGATTAGATAAGGCAAACAATAATTGTTATAAAGTGTAATCAAGCAATCTCAATACAGGTTACATCATTACGTGAATGATTAATTAGCTCATATCTACATTGATTATTATATTAACATTGTTGATAATCTTCTTGGATCCTTCACTAAATAAGTTTAACTTAACCTTCAATAAGGATTGTTGTTGATGCTTAACTCCAATCATTTATTTCGGATTAATGAGAGTGTATTCAGACTCTTTACTCAAAGTATTTGGATAGTTTGTAAGATCAAACAGTTGTAGATTACCAAGAGATCCATTCAATTACATTTCATCTACATATTTGATTAATCCAATTTCAGTGTTTTCAATTTTAGCCTCTGCCAATGGTAGAGTAGTGAATCTATGAACCAGGATGGCATTAATACTCCTGATTTTTACATTGACATCCATTAGGATAATGTCTTGCATGTTATCGAAATTTACATTCTAATGTTGCGAATTATTTTCCAAATCCTTTTTAGCTTAGTCCTATTACTATTTCTCAACGTCTTTTCCTTAATAAGTCTGCATATCCTCTGCCTAATTATCAGTAGGTGTTATAAAGACTAACAACCTAGCTACAACTAGAGGTTTGGCAATAACTGACAATGATCCAAATGTCACACCTATAATGAGGTTCTTCTTATTATATCTTTTGTCCTTATTACTGATCTATTACACATTAATATTAATTAATTCGTTTGATTCTGGATCTGGATCAGATTTCACTATGTACTTAAGTAATGGGTTCATGTACTTCTACACACTATCAGTAACATACAGATCTCTTAGTTTCAAATCCAGATTTATGGATCCATCAAATAAATTGGCACCAGCATTCAATCCACTGATCACAACATTAAACCAATCTTATTATTTTTCATCCTGCAAATGTGCCCCAAAACCCTTTAATACAAATTTAAAATTCATTGGTCTACTCTCTTAGGTTTTCTCACTTTAAACTTTTGTTACTTCATCATTCTACTTCTCTTTTTCCACTCTAGGCATAGTTCTTAAGAGTTCAATTGCCTCCTTCCAATCGTTGGCCATCTTTGGTTTATCAAATGCAACAAGTGTATCCCCATACTTATTCTTAATGTAGAAAGCATTGTTCATTCCTGCCTCCTATTCACTAACATCAATGAAATCACTGTTTCTAATCCAGAAATGAAATTCAGGCTATTGATCCTTAGGCTTTGCGAATAAATAAATGTATCCACCACTCAATACTCCTGTATATTAACTCCAAGTTAATAATTACCCTCTTTTCCATATCTTCCCTACTTTAGTTGCCGATTCCATCAATGCAGTTCTTTCTGTCTAAACATTTTCTATCGACAATTTAGTCTATTTTCTTATTATTTCTTCAGTTTCCCTTATTGGTTCAACAAAGCATTCTCCAATTTTTAAGATTCTAGTATAAATACTTGGATTTATAAAAACATCTAATTAAGGTAATTCGCCATCAATAATAATTGAAGGTAATTCTTTTGGAGGCTTAGAACTACCTCTCAAAATCTACGCTCTTATTACTACTCTAATGTTCTAAATAATGCTGTATGATCCATCCACATTCTCTAGATAAATCCCTTATTATATGGATCGATGACATTAATCAATCTAATTATAATGTTTGAATGTGAAATCTTGCAATGAAATCTCGAAATTATCATAATGTAATTCATCTATTCTTGGTGTAATAATCGAAACATCACCAATATTGAGTAGCCAATTTTCCTTAGAGTTTGGAAGTGGCACCAAAACTATTGTGGATTTAATTTTTAAATCAATAAATAAAATAGACGGGGACAATTATGATTATGCCATCTATTAGGCAGCCAAATCTTAGGCTATTTCCATTTGATCCCAAGCAGCATTTTTCAGAGTTTCATCACTCACCTAGAAATCTGTAAATTACTGTATTCTGACCATCACTATTGGATTGAATATCAATTTCAATGCTCCTGTTTCTAATTTGATGTATTTATCAACTCCTTTATGATGAGATGGATTTGTCTCAAATGTGAAATCTATAAACTTCTAGTTGTTGATTTATTCTAAAAATGCTATTCTCTTTTATTCACTGTACATCACAATTCCTTGCTAAATGGGTTCTGTCACTATATCAATTCCAATAAATTATAACCCCATTTTCATAAGCATTCCACTATCCTTCATTTCAAAACTTCCATCAAATCCAGAATATGTCAATTAAATTCCTTCCCTCTTCGTATCAAACTGTTTTAGAATGTGGACAGACCCTGTTTTCAGAGAGAATATGACAGACAACCAAACATAATCTGGCGGTCTTCTAATATCTTTAATGTCTTGAAAATCCGCCAATTGATCTATAAAGGAAGTTAATTCATCCTTCTCCTTTTGATCCAACAAATCCGATTCCTTTTTCTTGCCCCAACTAAACCATCCTCCTGATTTCTTTTTCTTTTCCTCAGCCTCTTTTATTGCTAATTCTTTCTGAACGACCTTAATTATTTCCTTGGCTGTCTCACATAATATTTCTATGCTTAAATTACTTACTGATTATTCAAACAATTCGTTTTCGTCTTTAGTCAAGGCTTTAATACTCTAATCAGGAGATCTGAGTATTTTTTCATATAAACCAATAAATAATAATTTTTAATCTTCAATTTATTGGCTTGATAGTTATAATCTCTGCTTTTTTTATTTGTTTAATCTATTTTGATACAAGGAAAAGAGTTCAGCCATCTTTATTATTTATTGGAGTTGTAAGTTTTCTAAGGCAACATCAATGCCACTCAATTCAATCGATAAGGAAAACTCTGGAGAATCAAACTTTCCAGAAGTATTCTAGAATAATCTCCCTTGGGCATTCAACAATAAGACAAATTAACCATATTTTGGATGAGACTTGGGATCTGGGGTAGAGATTATCATCTCATCCATTTCTCTTAGAATTACTTCTTTATCCTATGAATTCAAAAACCTTTTCTCATGTTAATTCCAATAGGCTCCAATATTGACAAGCGTTAATAGTTTTTGCAGAGGAACTTTTTTCTAAGAAATAAATAATAATTTAGTATACGTTTTCTTCTTTGGTTCGATCGAAATACTATTTTTTCCATTCAGAATTGCAAGTAAAGGTTTCAATAGCTTTGATTGAAAATCCCCATGCAAATTCATTTTTGATTGTATCCTCAAATCTAATATGGATATTGGATATGCTCAATTATAAGTTATCGATAATCTTCAAGACAAGTTTTTTCACATATCCATCCTCTTTATCATCTTTTTATTTAGATTTATCGTTAATATTTTGAATGATGGAATCCTTGAGTTTATCTAGAATCTCCATCTTCTTTTTAAAACCAGCATAATTCATATATTACCATAAATCAGGATGATCTGCTGATAAGATTAGGTACAAATCTGTTAACATCACTTCAACAGGTGAACTGGTTAACGACTTCCATGGCACCTATATATAGTTTTTGTTATTAGAATTACATTTAGTTTCAATTTTCCGATGTGACTAAAACAAAGTCTGATTGGCAATTCCAGCATTTTGATGATGTCTGCTTTTAATGAAACATTGGATATGATCACCTCTCCACTCCATATACCAATGTGGAGATTTTAGGCATCAAATCCTTCTATGAATTATCCTAATACGGAATTCAATACTTTTTCAAGTAATGATTCAAACATATTTTATTAATAATTTATTTTTTATTGCAGAAATCTTGATTTTTTTAATACTCATTCTTATTTATAGAATACATTTTCTCTTGCAAAATAATACTAAATAATAAATATTAAATTAATTAGTATGAGATAGGCAGAAGTTGAATAGGTCAAGAAATTTTAATTTTTTAATTAAGAAAACATTCAAGATCAGAGAGCTAAGTACCCAATCATTTATCTAATTATATTAGTGGTGACCCTACAGCCCCAACCTTAAATGACATTGGAATATCTGATGGATGCGGAATTGGCACCAAACTATTCCTCTCATCTCAATCCAAAAATCTTATCTATGTGTATGAAGCCAATTCCATTCAAGGATACTTCCAACCTCACAATGAATCCTTCAGAGTTATGAAATGCACTAAAGAAACTAGAGAAGTAATAATTAATAATTCATGTATTTTAATAGGGAAAGCTAGTCACCTTTGGTATAGATAGTGAAAACAACTAAAAAAGCAGCTATGTCAAATTTTGGGATCCAAACACAACCGACTATCAAAATATGAGTAAATTTATTATAATAAATTCCTAGAACCTATTAAAGTTATCTTAGTTAATAAGGTTGGTTAACCATTGCAGAATTTCAATTGCTTTTGTATTGCTAAGGACTTAAGTGCTATGGCCTTTGGTTTGCAAGATGGCTAAATCTTGATCTTCAAGGCCAAATCATAGAATCTAATGACCATGGAATTCAAAGATTAAATCATTTAAACTGACTAAGAACCAATCAAATCTGTCCATCTCAGCAGGCATGAACAAAATCTCAATTTGTTTTGCACTACTGACTCAAACATCATTTGTTTTCAGAATATGCAAAATAGAAAGAAGTTCTCCATTCCAGCTGGAGCTCTATTTGATTTGACAGCCAAAGGGACTCTGATCGGATGTCCAAAGGATGACACATCTACCATAGTTGAATATAGTGACACTAAAAAGGAAGCTACCTGGAATGTAGACGGAGATAAAATCGAAATTAGATTTTTCAAATAAAATTACTTAATTATGTTGATCTCACCAAGATAAGACAAAGAATAGGTTGATTAATCTGTGTAATTGACTATCTTTGACCTTCTAAACAATTATATTGCTTATTATAAGAAATTTGATAAGATTTAAAGATTTATCCCAATTGGCGATTATCTCTATGTTATTACACAAAACAATAGAGGTGAGAAAAACTTGATAAGATTAACAGAAAAAGAAAATACTCATAAAATTGAGATCTTCTTTAAAAATAACTATTTCGATGTTATGTATAGATTCGCTAGCAACTAATCATCAGATAAGACTCTATTAGCTGAAATCAGTAGACTGCATGGCGATCATTTATATGATTAACACGATTTTCAAGGTGCAATCAAATAATATATCAATACTGCAGGCATTCTAGAACCCTCGTATGTAATTGGGAAGTTCTTAGATGTTTCACATGTTGACTTCTTGATTTAGTATTTAGCAGCATTGCATCACGAAAAGTAAGCAGACAAAAACCATACTGCCTTGTTGTTGAATTGCTATGTCAAACAGAAATAGATCACTAAACTTGAAGAATTTCTTAAGGAATCTAGTTTCGATTCAGATCTATTTGATATTGATACTGCTATCAAAGAATGCAGATAACTAGGACACATAGATTTGGCTCTCAGATTAGCTAAGTCTAGATAAAAAAATGAAGCATATCTGAGTATCCTCATTGAGACAAATAAAGATTAGAATAATAAGGAATAGAATAGGTAAGATTGCAAGAGTGCTTTGATGTATATAAGAGAAGAAATCTAATTGGATGAAAAAGTAATAATAATTACAACTAGATTAGGCTTAATATTTGAAAGAATTTGGACAATAATTAATGAAGGCTGAACCAGAATTATGTCTTGAAATTATCCAAAATTTAGTTTTACTCATTAGTATGGTGTAAAATTTGAAAAAAAGGGTAGATTCTCAAAAAGGAATTGAATCAATTAGTATTTTGACTCCTGAGGAATTGAAAGTATGGAGATATTTCAATTTATCAGATGAAGAGATCAAGAAGGTATTCTCTATAACATTTGGTAAACCAGATGAATTTTTACACTTATTTGTGGTTAACGATGAATATTTAGAAAGCTATTTGAAATTCTTAATAGAAAATTGCAAAACATTGCCAAATGAAAAAGCCATATTCCATAGATACTTTGAATATCATTTAGAGAAATATTAATTATTTTATAAAGATGAGAGTAGGATTGGAATTAGAGATACATAATTGTAGAGCAAAGAATAAGGCATTATGAAATTGTTGGAGAATCAGGAAAATGAAAAGAAATATGATAAGAATCACTTATTAGTATTGTTTAAAATGTACAATTTTGTTCCAGGCATTATTTTCCTATTGAAGAAGTTACAAATGAGAGAGGAGCTATTAAATTTCTATATTAGTTTGAAGGAGAACGATTAAATAATTACTTTATGCAGTGAGTATGGTAGAGAAGAAACAAATCTTTGGATATAAGCATTAAAGTATTTTGCAAAGCCAGAGAACGGTGCTGAGAATTACATAGAAAAGGTTCTCGTTTTAGTGAGTAGTTTAGAAAATCTTTCGCCTTTGCTTATTTTAAACATCTTGTCTAAAAATAAAAATGTTAATTTTAAATTAGTCAAGAATTATTTCACTAATAAAATATCAAAGGATAAAAAACAAATTGATGACTGTTAAAAGGTTGTTAAAGAGAAAATGAAGAAAGCAGCAGATTTGAGAGCAGAATACAAGAAATTAAAGACTTAAGCTAAGGTATTCCAATCCACTAAATGTAATTGTTGTGATGCCATTTTGAGTTTACCTTCTTATCATTTTCTTTGTGGCCATTCCTATCATGAACATTGCATTCATACGTAAGATAAAATATTATCTCCTTAGTGAAAGAGCCTGTCTCCTTTGTCCATAAGACACCTAGATGTTTTTCAAACGAAAATAAGAATTTATTGAAGCATCGAAGGAAACAAAACCATTCAAAGAAAAACTATATGCATCAGCAGATAAATTTGATATTATATGTGAGTATCTAGGATAGGGTATAATTTCGAATCAGAAAGCTGATTGAATCAATATAATTGTATGTCAAAATATTATATATGAAAAACAAATCCGCCATGATTGATTAATAAATCATGATTGCATGGATATTCTCCAAAAAATTGACTGAAATTTGAAGGCACTTTTACCTTATGCGAGAGTCAACAAATTTTGTATTACTCATTACTCGTAATCCATTGTTTAATTTCAATTTCACAAATAATTCAATCAGATTGCAGATTAAAATTTTAATTAGATAACATGGTAGATGATTATTATAAGGAGTTGTCTAGGGAGAGGCGTGTCTGAAGGTGTAATGAATATAGATTTAGTTTACATCTATTCAATTTTCTGCATTGTACACTTTCTTATCATATAATTTATATATTAATTATGTTTAATGATTCAATTGATATTTAGACGCAACCAAAAGACCAACAAAACATACCTTCCTAATATCCTTACTTAGTGTATAATTTCCCATCTACTTCATTGATGGAGTATAATAACTCTCAAATTCCGTAATTACAAATAAAAAATTCAAGTATTATGTGATTTTTCTATAAAGATGATTCGCTTTTTAAAGAGAATATGCAAATTCCAGGATTCTTTTAAGGTCTCTCTGTACCAAGCTTTTAATTCAACAATTCTAATCAATTTTATTTGAATGAATAGAAACCTCCATTAGTACCTTCTATGGCCAATGCATTAGCATCTGTTTTTAATGAACAACAAAAATCAAGTCTATAAAATGACAATAAAAGTAATCGAATAATAATTGGCACCTAAACACTTTGCAATATAGAGATGATATTTGTGTAAAGGTATTTCGATATTAAGAACCAAGTAAATTGCTTAATATATAATAGATATTTTGTCATCCAAATATGAAATACACGTTGAATGAGGATAGATCCATTTCAAATTAGGCTTGGATTAAGGATAGAATTAAAAATAGATACAAAAAACCAGTAATTTATACATTTTATCGTATAGATCAAGGAATCTATGTTCGAATTAATCGATATGTTATCTGAAGATGAGGATTCCAATAATAGATAATTTTTGAACTTTCAATAGCTTTAGTTTCAGGGGTTCGATAATTTAGAGAAATAAATAGCAAATTCAGTAAAATAAGAGAAACCATTTACTGAAATGATGGTAGAAATCCAATTTCTAATAAAATAATTTTTAGTGACAAAATTTTGAAATTAGAAACATTTTCATATAATCATTTAAACTATTTATTCAAATTAAATTTATTAATCTAATGGAAATTATTTTGCCCATTGACACATTTTATTGATTAATTGCATTTTAATTGATCTAGTATTTATTTATTTTTTATTATCTCTTTAAGCCATTTTTTTCATTTCATTTTATTACTCATTTATAAATCTAAGTAACCTTTCAATTTCGCTTTATTGCATCTAGTTCTAGAGATTTAAAGTTTAATTATTGGCAGCCATCAATTTAACCTAATAAGTCAAATCCTCAATTTGCTTTTGTTTCTCCTTCAACTCAAAAAAATAGTCCTCTTAACCTTGTTTTCTAACACTTGTAGTTAGAGATCTTGGAAACTTGAGATCATAAAAACTACTATCCTCACTAAGTTCACTTGTCATAGTAAAAGCAGTTTAACGATTAAAATTAAATATATAATTAATTTCTCATAATAATCATCATTACATTATAACAATATAACTAATATAATTATAATCAAAAGACCTCAAAATTATAGAATGGAACATTATTCCACACAGAAATAACCTAAACCTAGCAGCTGTATTGTATGTTCTATAGAATAATTACTTAATATAAGAAAACATTAATTATAAATATGATAATTTTTTTGATTCTTGCTATTTAAACTTACGGAAGAAATTTGTAATAAGGAGGAAGTCCCTTATAAAAAGGCGAGAAATGGAATCAATCTAATTAAGCACTAGATTAAATTTTCGAACATATATCAACTAATCTTACTTAATAACAAGAGGATGAATTAGAATTAATTGAAGGCTATATATTCAATGAAGGGTTCCAATATTATACTAATGCTACTTAAGAAGAAAAATAAAAGATTTTCCTTGCCCTAATTGGAATGGTTGATGAACTTGAAAAGGAGAGTGAATAAGAACACCTAAGACTTGAAAAGGATGTAGAATATTTTAGCCAGCTAAATATAACAGATAAGAATATTGTATTGACAAAGATTTCCAAAAATCTAGATTAAACTCTAATAGATTCCTCGAAGGAATTCAATAGTAAAATAGTTTTATAGATCATCAATAAAGAAATTGAAAATTTCTAAAGTAAACCTGATCGTAGTACCAAAGCAACATGGGATATATAGGAATATAAATAGATTCAAGAGAAGAATGAATAGGAATTAGAGGAAATAGAATATTAGATATAGGAATTTTTAGATTAGGGTTTGTCAATGGAGAAAATTCGAGAAAAGATTACAGAATTTATAGATTATTTCTTTTCTAATTCTACATTAATAGATTCAAATGGCAATAATCTAGATGAAATGATCAATGATGTGAAGCAATAGGAAGAGCAAAGCTCGCCAACTTAATAAATGAAATAATACAGATAAAAAGTTAGAGAATTAATTCGAGAACTATTAAAATAGGGTAAAACAGAAGAGGAAATTTAAAAAGAAGTTGATGATTATTTGAGTAAGAATGGTGTTAATGATTTGAGTGATGAAGAAAGAAATTTAATAAAATTGATAATTCAAAAAGAAATATTAAGAAATAAAAGACAACAAGATTATTTAAATGATGAAGAAACCAAAACAGCTGTTGTTACTCAAGATAACAGGTATTATATTTACTTAGGAATATTTGCTATTATTTTGTTGATCATATTAGTAGGTTTTCTGATTAGGAGACATTCGATGAAATAAAATCAAAAGAAATAGATTGGATTTAGAATATAAGACAATGCCTAAGATGTTGAACAAATTGAATGAATATATATGGGATAATTAATTAATTATTTTTATAATGAAATACTTATTTATTTATGCCACGTTTTTGGTAAGTGTTTAATGTTTTTATGATTTCATTCCTGATGACATTATCACCTTCACTTTGCAAGCAAACTAAGAGGATATTTTATTCGAGAATATAACAGAACCAACCTTAATAAAAGGAGCATATTAAGTCAATCATCACAAAGATGTTATTGATTTTTCAGTAAAAACACCTGCTGGAAGAACAATATATTCAAAGTTATCAACAAACAAAGGAAATTTCACCGTTTAAGCAACTGAAATTGGGTTATATTCAATAATATTCAACAATAAAAAAAAGGCTAATTAATTACTTACCTATGCAGTGGATGTGGTTAAAGATAAGGATGATAAAATCAAATCAACAGATATTGACCCATTAGAATTAGACATCGATTATATTCAGAATGGACTTTAAGAATTATATTATGATCATAAATTTTAACAAATCAGATATGAATCATCTACTCAATAAGTTAAAGAAGCCAATAAGAAAATCTATGTTTTTACAGTTATTGAAACTATATTTATAGTTTTAGTTACAATATGGCAGATTTGGTATATTAAGAGATTGTACAACAAAAGATCACCATTACTCTTATGATTTGATAAATTATTGTTTTCATTTATAGATCACCCAAATATCTAAGTGTGGCTAGAGGCATCAAGATCATTTTAATTGTAATGTAATTATAGTGTTCAATGGCTTATATGAAAACGTAAACAAAGCCTTATAGAATCAAATTGCTTCATAAATATGGATTTCATTTATTATTTGAAACAAAAGAAACAGTTATTCTAGTTTTATTATTAATTCAATAAAAAATACTCCATTTAGCATTTTTCATTAATCCATCTTGAGTATGCTGATATAAAATACAATATATTCTACTTGTTGAGCACTCTAGAAATTTAGCCTATCTTTTCTTAATAATATATTAATTTACTCCTCTTTTTTAATAAATCAATTTACCATCTCTCTAATAAACTATTCTTTTATAAGTTGTAATCACTTCGAGAAAATAACATAAATCTTGATAATAAATAGCAAAATCTTTGACAATTATATCAAGTTAAGATAGAGAATCTATTTATAAAAATTGTATCACAAAAAGAAAGTCATAATTTTATGTTAAATTATATATTTAATTTAATGAATGATAAATATTAAACTATATTGAATGAGATCTAAAGGTAATATTATATACTCTAATTGATTATATCTTACACAAGTTTCTGGAAAACATATATTATCTAATAATATATAATTTAGATTAGAGCTATTTTAATATCAAATAGAAGAAACTAACAGCGAGATTATTTATCAATACTTCTTCATATTAGATTAGCATGTCATCAACTAAGTTAAAATTCAAAGTGTGATAAGATGTGTATTAAATTCTGTGATTTTATGAATAAATCAAACAATCATCTGAGGGCACCTCATATCCGATTCTTAATTAACCTACGAATATTGTGTTCTTCTTTTACTTTAAGGGGTTCCAGATCGTCATCATTATTTTCCAATGATATCCTTAAAAAGAATTAATTCAAATTGTAAATGTTCAAATAATTATTTGTTGCTATTATTGGAGTGCACATTCTAATTGGCCTTATAATCTATTTCATCATTTTCATTGTTCTGAAAATTTAATACATAAGCTTATATTATGTAATTAATTCTGGTAATATATTTATTTATTTATTATAATAATTATCCCAAAGATGAGTAAAATTACAATAAAATGAGAAGATTCATAGAGAACTTGTTTAATATTCGATTCAGCTTAAAATCGTACTACTAGTGGTTTATTTCTTTCCAAATCCTAAATTCAATAATTTTTCTTTTCTTGGATTAATGTAATTGATTTATATGGAATTTCAATATTCTATAATATAGTAATGGCATATTGAAATTAAAAGAAGGATAAGAATATATGTATCAAATTAATGTTATTAATGTATCTATTCTGTTTAATACTGAGACAATTTTTAGAATTTAAGTAGCTTATGCAATTTAAATCTTTAAATATTATATATAAATGTTTAATCCACAATAGTTCTACATCCAACAAAATAACAATTTTGAATTCAACCAATTTTCTTGCAATTAACACAAGCAACCCTATACTTATATAGATCTATCATTGATGTGTGAAAGGGAATATAGAATGAAGTGTCCTAATTGTTAATTAGATCAAAATTGTATTCCTATAGATGTATTTGGTAATTTATGTGAAAACATCTATTAAAACATTGATTAAAATAATTTTTAAGTAGCGCGAACTGTTTTATTGAAATTTTAAAAAGAAATAGAAGAAATCTAAGGTTTACTTCAATAATTAAACAATAAATTAATAAAGATTTCAAGTACTCAGAAACCTACTAATAATTGTTTGGAATTATTAAGCAGTTTTGTGAATTGTAAAAAGAAATAAAGTAATGAAAAATTAGACTTCTCAATTTAAAAATAACAAGATCAAATCCTAATAAAATTTGGAATTAAAGAATTGTAAGAGTTAGCAGAAGTATTGTCAAAGAATACTATTCTCAATTAATAAAACCATAACTATACTCTAAAATTTAAAGATATTGATGATCAATAATTAGCTGAATCAAATCAATATTTCGAATTCACACAAAATTTAAAATAATAAATTCTAAACTTTAAATAGGAGAATGATATTAAAAACGTTGAAAATATATAAATATAATAAGTTAACTAACTGAATGGTTAAATAGTGCAATAGCAGTAGAAATACACTAACACATAGAGAATATTTGAAATTCAGAAAAGTTAAAACATGCTTTTGAAAGAAAATTAATCAATAGCTGATATCCAATTAAATTATGATTAATCCTTGCTTTGTATTAGGTTTACTGAGCCAAATAACTATCTTAGTATTTGGAAGTACGACCCTGAAAAAAAAAAATGGAATTTTTCGACTTAACTTTAATGTTATATTCACAGTTTGATAGATTTTAAACTGAGCAAATTAGAAAATGCCTTTGTAACATGTGGAGAAGATTCTAAATAAATTTATGCCCCTTATAAACCTAGTTAGAATAATAGTTCAATTAAGATTTGGAAGCAAGAGGGGTATACTTGGATAGAGAAGCAAATATATAAACCGGTAGTTCAAAGTGGACATGGATTTTCAAGAATTACTTAAGTTCTGTTTAGTAAATCTGAGAAGTGTATTTATTATGCAGAAGGAAACCGATTAGTTTTATTAGAATTATAAGGTGAGAAGTATGTATTTAAGTATTAAGAACAAAAGTCAAGTGAAATAATTACAAATTTATAGATTTCAAATGATGGGAGAATAATAGCTGTAGGAGCTTTTGATTAGAAAATCAGTTTATGGAAAATTGAGGATGCTAAGTTAATATTAATTTAATAATTGAGATTGCAAAATAATCCAAAAAGAATATTGTTTAGTTAAAATGATTAAGATTTGTTGATTTGCACAAAAGATGGTTTAGTTCATTGTTTTAACAAATAAAAATAGAGAGAATATAAAGAATATCAAAAGATCTTCAATATCAAAGGTAAAATTAGAGCAATTGAATTTAATAATGATTCGTCAGTATTGGCAATTGGAGGAGAAACTAATGCACTTTAAATATGGTAGAAGAATCAAGATGATTAATGGATATTTGTTGATGAAGCAGTGTAAGATAATTTCATAGAAGCTATAAGTTTCGCAAATAATCCAGATGTTATTTATTCATCAAACAATAATGAACTATATATACATCATATTATTTGAGATTGTTATTTTATATAAATAATGAAAAGGATAAATTAAATTTAGGGAAATAATATTTTTAATCTTGATTATTATGATAAATCAAAATACTTCTTCTCTAATTTGGAGGAATTCTGAAGCTGCACTTAATTTTTAGGTTAAGACTTCTTATAATCTTTCGACAACTTCCAATTATTATTCTCTTTCGAAGGTTTAGGCTTCATATTGGGATTCTTATTCAGCAGCCCATCTTTCTTGGATAGCTAATGAATCTTCAGCATCTTCAAGGAATAACTAGAATATAGTGGGACTATCTTACAGTTTAATCTTCTAAGTCTTCAACAGCTTCTTAGATGGTGACCTTGAATTAGACAATTGAGTTTTCTAAGAAGGCCTTTCTTTCAACTAATCTCTTGTGTTCCTCTTACAAGTGACCACTTTAGACTTCCCAGTTGGCGGCTTATCTTTCTTCGGTGGCAAGGAGGGAGGCTCTGCTGGCAACCAATTATTATCTGATTTAGGCCAAGAGTTCTAAGATTTTGATGATGCTCTTGTTATCAACCTTTGAGGCTAATTAGGTCAAGGCATTGATGAGTGGCTGTTAAATAATAGCAAATGAAATATACTTTGAAGAGAGCATGCTTGCTTTCCATCAATTTAGCTTAGACTTTTTCGAATCTGCTCTTGAGTTAAGCAAAGGCAACACCAGCTTATAAATGTTGGACAATCTTTGAGGCTTCATCGATGGCATCAATTTAATCAACATGTTCTGCATCTTTTCTAACCCATGTATCGTGTTATGATTATCTGGTGGCTGATTCGTCAGCAAAGCTTTTTTCGTTATTGGCAATATCGGATGTGACAACTCTGACTTCAGCTTCAGCTTCACCTAAGGCCTCAGTTGTTGAATCTCTCAAGTTAGAGAGGGCAACAATTTAGGTTTAATGATAAGCAATTTCTTATTCTAAGTCGGCAATGATCTTCTCAAATGCAACAGTGTCACTTTCGTGAACTTTGTCAGCTTTCTTTTAATCTCCATTCAATTAAGAAGCAATGTTATTTAAGAGGATTTAGATCTCTCCAACGGGTCCTCCAGTGGCCAATTAGAGTTGGAGAACTGAAAGGATGGAATTACCAAATGAATCCTTGTTGACTTGGGCCAAAATTTCTTTGGGACTTTCTGTCTTAGTCAATCGTGCTGTAGCAACTGCAATAACAATAGCCAATATTGTTAGTGATCTAGCCATTTTTTTAATTATTTATTATGCATCCAACCATGCTCATGTGATTTACACTTAGTACCCGTTTTTGATAGTAATATATATATAATACGTTTTTAATTTATGAGTTTCATTAACTTAGAATAACTTGATCAAGAAAACTCACTAATCGACTACCATAACACAATCAACGAAACCCTTGATTCCTTAGCGAATACTATTCAAGATCTTCGAAACCCGTAAATCTGTTTTGTAACTACATTTTCTACATTAGGTTTCAGACACTAATATTGCACAACTCTACTTGTAGTAGATATGCTAAAAATTTCCATAAGCCATAACATTTACATTACCAGGAGGAGAAGGAGCTAAAAATCTACATTTTGCGAATGAAGTGGCGGAATACTTGTTTAGCAAAAGATTTTGTAGATAAGATTTAGTGATCGCAGTCGGAGGAGGAGTGGTGACTGACTTGGTTGGATTCGTGTCTAGCATATATATGAGAGGGTTTGGTATATTTAACTATTCAACAGAATAAAATTCATTTTGATTCCCACATCGTTGTTGGGAATGGCAGATGCTAGTGTTGGAGGAAAGACAGGTATCAACAACATCTACGGTAAGAATCAACTAGGAGTGATAAATGATCCTTATAGAATCAAAGTGTGTAGCTAATTTTTGCAATCATTAGATAAAAGAAATTTTCTGAATGGTTTGGCAGAGATCATCAAAATAGCAGCTTGTTTTGATCGAAAATTATTTGAGAGATTGGAGTGTTATGATTATGATTATTTGATGGACCCAAATAACTAATCCAGTCTATTGGATATTATTAAATATGGAATCAATCTAAAGTTAAGTATTGTAACAGAAGATAAATATGAACAAAACATTCGCAAAATTTTAAATTATGGTCACACCATTGGTCATGCAGTTGAATTTGCAAGTCAAGGCAAATTATTGCATGGTGAATGTGTCTCTATTGGCATGGTTTTGGCAAATATTTTGGCTAAAGAACATGGAATTGACACTTCATCCTATGAGAATAGAATCAGGAATGTTCTTTTGAAGTATGAATTACCTATTGAAATCCCAGAGTATGTGAATATATAAGATGTGCTGAAATATTTATAATTTGATAAGAAAGTAGTCAAGCAGGAAATCAACTTTGTATTTATATAAGAAATTGGCAAACATAAATTTAATACTACACCTATCAAAATGGATATTATTAAAAAAATACTTGTTAAATCCTGTGTTATAGCATGTTCAGATATTAGACCTAGCAAACCCATACATGGATCTAAAAGTATCACCAATAGAGTGCTCTTGTTGAGTTCTCTGTCAGAAGGAATAAGCTCATTGAATAATTTCTATGATTCTGATGATACAAAAGCAATGTTGAATTCCTTGTAAGAATTAAGATTGTGTGAAATTTAAACTCATTCTAAGCATAATCTCATTCTAGAAGGATGTTAAGGCTAATTTTATCAAAAGGAATACACCATAAATGTCAAGGAAAGTGGTACTTGTGCCAGATTTCTACTTCCTATTGCAGCCTTAATCGGGAATGTCACTATCATAGGAGCTCAAAGAATTTATGAAAGGCCCATTTAAGAGATGGTGGAAGCACTTAATTTAAATGTGCTATATTTAGAAAAGGAAGGTCAATTACCTTTTAAAGTTATCGATGGCAAATTTGGTAAACACATCAAAATCAAATCTTAACTAAGTAGTCAATTCGTTTCTGGAATCTTAATGTCTGCTCCTTATTTCCCAAATGACGAAACCCTCATTGAAATTATTGATTGCAAAGAGAATGAAACCATCGTCAGTGAATCCTATATTGAAATGACTATTCAACTTATGAATATTTATGGAGTAAAGGTAGAGAGAATCTCAAAAACCAAGTTTCTAGTGAAGAAGGCAATTTATAAGGCCTAAACTTACGATATTGAACCAGATGCCACAGCATTGAGCTATGATTTATTGCATATCGGCTTAAATGGTGGATCAATTGAAACCAAAAAGATATCCAAATTATAGGGAGATGCACAATTCTTAGATGTCATAGAGTAGATGGGCATGCAAGTAGTGAGAGAATAAGGATTTTACAAAATAATTAAGAATTAAGACCTAAAACCTCAAGATGTCGATTGCATTAATTTTAGCGACACTTTTATTTCTTTAGCCTTATTAATGTCCTCTATTGAAGGATAATGTATTATCAAAGGAATTGAAAATTAAAGAGTGAAAGAATGTGATAGAATTAAGGCTGTGACTGAAAATCTAGTCAAGGTTGGTGTGGTTTGTTTATAACAAAATAATCAAATTTTAATCAGAGGCAAAAGATATCAAAAATACAATGGCTATAGAAAGGACGTTACAATCAATACATACAATGATCATAGAATTGCAATGGCATTTAGCATTTTGGGTGGACATTTTGAAAAAGTGCAATATTAATATAGAATCATAATAGATAATAAGGATTGTGTAAGGAAGACATTCCCTGATTTCTATAATCATATTCAAAGTTTAGGTTTGTATTAACAAGCATAAACGTATAACTAAGAATAAGAATTCCTATACAATTACCAATATTATAAGGAACCATTGTACATTATTGGCATGAGAGGAGCAGGGAAAAGCACTCTCTCTTAATACATATGCTAATAATTAGGTTTTGATTATATTAGCATTGATAATATGATATCTAAGAATATCAATGAATTCATCACTGAGTTTGGATGGGAACAATTTAGAAAATCTGAAAAGGAATAATTTATACAGATATTATTGAAATATCAGAAGAATGTAGTGGTTGATTGTGGAGGAGGAATCATTGAGGATGAACAAATATAGTAATTATTGATTGGCAAAAATGTCATATGGATTGAAAAGGATATCAATGAATTGATTGAAGATTTATAATCTTAAAATAGACCATAAATTGGAAATATCATGGAGATTTATAATAGAAGAAAACCAATCTATTAGAGAGTCAGTAAATATATTTTTACATTACCTAGTAGGAAATATATATAATAGATAACATCCAATTATGATATTAATAGGTATTATCAAAGAATAAATGAGTTATATTTGAATTTTATCAAACGCATATAACATTTAGATTTTCCAAGAAATAAAATATATGTTCAAGATACTAATTTTGCTTGCATTTTTTACGAGGAATTAACAATTGTAGATCATCAGAAGATTCATTTCATTAACAGAAATCACAATTTATTGGAAGTAAGGATGGATAAGATCGATAAAATTTAAGAGTAATTTGATAATATAAGACAATAAATTTATAACATCAAATTCTACCTTGAAATTCCAATAATATTTACTTTGAGAACAAAAGCACAAGGTGGATTCTATACTGGAACTTAATATGTTAAGTTAATAGAATAATGGTAAAATAGCTTTATTGGAGATTATTTTGATATAGAAATGGATTAATATAATAATGTAGGGATTACATAAAATTATTATAATTCTATTATTTTATCGTAACATTTATTTGAGAAAACAGAAAAACTTTAGATCATTGAATTTATAGAGAGAATGAAATACATCTCAGAGCACAACCCTAATACAATTTGCTTGTTGAAGTTGGCAATTCATTAGGATGCTTATCCATCAGAACTTACCTATTAAGAAATATCTAAGCTATTCACGGGAATGAAATTTGTAATTCCCTACTTAGTTGTATCCATGGGGCCAAATTCATAGTTGTATAGAACTCTAAATAAATTCATGGTTCCTTTGTCTTGTTTGACCCCTACTGCAGTTGGTCAATGCACTATACAGTAATTAAGATCCATCAGAAGCTTAGCCAATTTTGTGATAACATAAAATTATCATATCTTTGGTGATGATTTATCCTTATCGAGAAGTGATTTGCTTCATTAACGAAACTTTGACCAACTAAATCAATAACACAACAAATTCTACACTAAAGTCTCAATAAAGAAAATTGAATAGGCAAAACCATATATTTATGATATCAATTTCTAAGGAGCATCAATTACAATGCCCTTCAAAGAAGAAGTAACACTAAATTTTATTCTTAGATTCAATAATATTTGACAGAATAAACAATAGAGGCTCAGATTATTGGAGCTGTGAATTGTATTGTAAAATATGAAAATTAATTGATTGGATTTAATACTGATTGGTGGGGAATGTTTTGGCCAATATTTAAAAGATTTCCAAAGAATATGCAAAAATGTTTAATTTTGGGAAATGGTGGTACTGCAAAGACTGCTATTTTTGTTGCAGCAAAATTATTTTTATTATAAGTTTATCTATATGGGAGAAATCCTTAAAAAGTGGAAGCCTTAGCCAAATAACAAAAGGTTGAATTTATGAGACAGGCAGAGAAGACTCACAAATTTGATTTGATCATTTCAACTGTACCTCCAGGCGCCGAGTTGCCATTATGCGAGGAATGGTTTGATGAAAAAACAATCGTTTTTGTGGCTAATTAAGCTGACGATCCTTTATTAAAGAAACCAAATTCAATAAGTGGGAGGGAAATGTTTGAAGCATAGGCTATAGGGCAAGTCCATCTGTTCAATGGAAAGTGAATATAAATATATATATTTTTAAATAAAATTAATGAACAAAAATACAAGAACCATTATTAAATTTTATACGAGAAAGAATATTAAAATTGATTAGCACTTTCAAAATATTAAGGAGGGAGAATTTATTTTATATTTAACTTTGAAGACACATACAAGCACCTCTAAATCAAAGCAAAATGAGTAGTAGATCTAGAAATTTTAATGATTTGATCTTTTTGAACCAAGGAGTCTAATTACCTAATCTCTCTAAATAGTAATAATTTTACATTCGAATGCACATACTTAAATCATAACATTTGTATAATAGAGGTTAATATAAGTTTATTTCTTAAACAACTGTTTATTAAAGAGTTCTAAATTTTTAACCTCAAATAGTACAATAAATTATCATTTAATACAGGTTTTTAAATTGTTCTTTGATGAATAACATAAAGATGTAATAAAAGATAATAAATTTATTGCTAAAAGACAGAAGAAAAAGAAAAGAACTTAAAAGCTATAAATATATTGATTATAGAAGAATGAGAATAATAAGATATTAATTACTTAGATTTGAGAGAATAGGAAATAGATGATTGAAAAGGATTGTGTAATTGATAATTGATTGTTGCTATTATATTAATTATTCTAATAAAGCATGAAATTGGTCTTTAATTTCTACAAGTGAACATTTATCGTTTTCTAGAATATAATGAATTATCTGATGAGATTCTGATTATATAATAAAGAAATCCTGATCTTATTGTTTATGATGGAGTTTATAGTACTTTAATTAAACATTGGTTAAATAATATATAAAGTAAAAAATGTCCAAACAGTCTAATCAAATGCAAAATAAGTAGATCGCATGGTCTAATGAAAAATAAAGAAAAAAGAAGCTAATTCTGGACAGTCCGGATACGAAAGAGACTGTTACTATCATACCGAAACAAGTAAGATATTGTTCTTAATTAAGTAATAAAAAATACCTAGCTCAAGTAAATTGCCTAAGCACTTTATTTCAGGACCAAAGAAGAAGGCAAGATTAAAGTAGTAGACACAGGAGGAATGTCCTATTTGTATGTAGAATTTAGATGATGTATAAAATGTTTGTGAGATTGATGTTTGCAAACATTAGATATGTTCAACTTGTATTAAAGAATGGGCAGAAAAATATAAAACACAATGTCCTTGTTGTCGAGCAAAATTCAATTACATCTATCCAATAAAGGAAGGAAAAAGAGAAAACATCCCAATATAATTAAATTTAAATTTACCAAAATGGAATTAAGAAGAAGATCAATTTTACGAAGATCAAAGTGATTATGATGATGAAGAGAGATGTTAAGTTTGTTAATGTTCACACACTCCTTATTTAATGTTGATATGTGATAGATGTAATGATGCATTTTGCCACACTTTTTGTGATCCAGCCCAATTAGAATTTAATGTTCCTAGTAGTAAATGGTATTGTTTGGACTGCAGAAAATCGAAATTTATATACTACAAACATAAGTGATATGAATGATTTCATATTTTAAATATTTTTTCAGTTACTCTAACTTTATTCAGTGATTTTATTAAAATTCAATTCCTTTTCTCAATAAAAATTTGATTTTTTAATAAAGCATATTCTTATATTGTTATAGCACTCAACTTAGTATACTGATTCAGCCTAAAAAAAAGGTTAGAATTTAATCATTAGAAAAATGAGGTTAAACTTTTTAATTTAATTTAATTTACTTTTGTTTAATATTTAAATATTATTGTATTTGTGGGTTTTATGTTAGCATGTTAAATTTGACAATTTTTTATTTAATCCCCACATATTCTTCTGTTTTAATCACTATTTAAATATTTATTAATACTTTTGTTCAATAAGAAAAGCAGTTATGGATGAATGGATGGAGATTATATCTAAACTAAATTTGGAAGAAAAGAGCGTTATCTCATTATAGTTGGATACTGCTATTTTGATTGAAGGGGAAAAGATTGAGTAAGAGAGTTGACATTTCTTCTAGGATACGCTCAAATGATATGTTGTGGAATAGTTATGAGTAGAATGATTAATGTAATTTTTTATTTATGCATGATTAATAAGTTCATAAAATAAAAGCATTATTTTTATTTTTAATGATACCCAATATCTAAAGGATCAGATTTAGGAAAGAAGAACAGGAGAAGATGGAAGATTAAGAGATCGAATTGGAAGCTCTCAATAAAGTTGATAAGCAATTGGAAATGCTAGAAAATAACTCGTAAATATAAATTAATAATATTTCAAGAGCTTGGAAATCCAAACCTTTAAGGATCATATAAAAAATAACAATTTTCATCACTCGACTTAAACATAATTCAACTACTTACAGATTTAAATTATTAAAGAAAAACATCTTTCTACTAATCAGAGATAAGGCTTCTTCATTCCAATTTTATCTATATAATTTTATGCTATTTCAGAAACCTTCAAGAGTAATAAATTCTAATAACTTAGTGGATACAAATAAAATACGAAGCACACGCTAACAATCCATTATGGTGGCGTTTTTGGTGTTTCATAAAAAGTGATGAAACAGTTCTATTACCTGCAGATAAATTCCTTTTTGTGTGGGATCTATTAATGATGTTAGTAACTATTGCGAATATCTTCTATGTTCCTTTGCAGCTGTCATTTAATCTCAATGAAGACAATATGGGTAGTGTCTTTACTCTTTTTAGTACATTACCAAGCTGTATTTTTTTGGTTGATCTTATCCTTACGTTTTTTAAAGGATATTATGATAGAGGAATACTATAAAGGAATAAAGCAAAAATATTTTGGCATTACATCAAAGGAGACTTTGCTTTAGATTTAGCTATAGTTTTACCTTTCATTTTATCATGGATGGGATATTCAGCTGCAAACTATCTGATGTTGATTCGAATGACAAGAGTCAGGAGAACAATGATAGTAATTGAAGAGATCTCCAACTTCAAGGAGAAGAGTGCAATTATTTATTAATTATTTTGTCTAATCTATTCACTACTATTGATTTCTCATTTCTGTGCTTGTCTATTCCATTACTTTGCCCTTTATGAAGTAGACCAAGGTTACACTCATACTTGGCTGCATCAATAGAATATCTTTGATGAAGATTTGTACACTAAATATTTCAATTCACTCTATTGGATTACTATCACATCAATGACTGTTGGATATGGTGATATTGTTCCAGTTACAACTCCTGAAAAAATATTAGTCACTGTCATTACTTTCTTGGTTACAGGTGTCTTTGGTTACGCACTAGGAATGATATAAAGTATTTTTTATAAAATGGCAGAGTAAACAAATTTAAACAATTCCAGATTGAGATTAGTGAGTAATCATATTAAGTAGAGAGGATTGAATACTCAATTGTAATTTAGAGTTCGGAAATATATAGAATATTATTTATAATTTAAACAGGACGAGGAATTAGATTTGGATGAACTTATGGGACAACTCAATCCAAAACTCAAATAAGAAGTGTAAATTGCAATGTATTATCGTTATCTAAAACATTCAAAATTAGTTGGAACCAACTTTGCAGACAATATAATCAAAAAACTATGTTCCTGCATTCATGAGAAAACATTTGCTCCTGAAGAAGTCATTGTTAAGTAATCAAATTATTTTTATTCATTTAGAAAGGACGAATTGCCAAATTAATTATATATTGTGTTGGCAGGATAAGTTAAATCTCTTATTTTGGAAAAGTCTATCAAAAGATATTAATAAGGAAATCTACTCTGCGAAAGAGAATTCTTTTATTAAGATGTCATGCAATATAATATTGTTGCATCTTCCTTTGTTTAAGTAGCTTACTTGAATCTTTCTGAATTCTAATCTATCATTAAAAATCATCGATCCAGTTTTGAACAATATCGGTATGCCATAGACAATACTATTTTTGGTCAAAATACAAACTTAATCATTTGTGAGGCTTGCCAATCTCATCATTAATTCAAAAATTGCCCTCTTGTTTTCTTTAAAAAAAATAATGGCAAAGTGTTGGCTGCTTATCATACTAATGACTAGCAGAATAGACAAACATTTGCTCGGAAAAAAACTAAATACAAACAGTAAAGAGCTGGTATTCTCAATGGAGCTTACGATCATATAATTAAGATGAGAACACAATTAGGAGTGCAAGTTGACTAAGCATTCTTAAATAAAATTGGATATCCAGGTTATGAGCAACAACAAGAGAGTGATGCAGAAGATGATAAATTTTAATCTCCACAAGCAAGAAGACAGAGTTTTTCATAATATAATGAACATTTACCTTCACTTTCTCATTAGAGTCTTCCTCAAGATGATAAATATAATGACTTTCACATTGACAAAGTCTAAGAATATGAATTCTATTACCCGCATAACAATATTACAAAAATTAGTAAGATAGTAAACAAATAATAACTATTACGGAGAATTATGGATAAAATATTAAATAAAAAGAATTTATTCGCTGGCCTTGTGTTTAGATAAGTCGTGTAAAAAATTATATGAACATGAATTATTATATTATTATTATTAATAAGTGTCATTTTAAATCAAATACTATTCATTAACAAATATTTTATTAATCATTATATTTATCTAAATTACATCACTTGAAATTAAATAAACTTAAATATTACCATCAACTATTAAAAAATTTCCAATAATACATTTATATTTTTTTATTTTAATAATTTTGGAATACTAAAACCATCTCTTAATTATTGATGATAATACATTACAGAGATTTAATTTTCCATGTGATTTCAAAATCTTTGAATTTGGGAATTAAGAAATATTCGCAATTAAAAAACATAAATTTTCTAATGACAGATAGTTGCTATTATAAAAATTAAAAGACCGCATGATATCATTCTATTCATAATAAGATGTCTTTAAAAAAATAACTCTAAACATAATTGGATGTGTAGTTTAATTTTGTTAAATAAATGTCACTTTCTTTTCTTATTAATACTCTTACAAAAAGTAATTTTATTTTTCAATCTCCTAATACAACATATCAGAAAAAATTGGAGTTTTCTAATATATTAAAATATATTAATATAAATTTACAAATATAAATAATATAATATGATAGTAATTTCAAGTATTTTATCGAAGCAAATATTAGTTATACAAAATTATGGTTAATATGTTGATTATAGTCTGAGTATCATTTGAAATGCTATGAATAGTGTGATGCCAGAAAAATTGAAATTTTTGAAAATAAATGAATTTCTTTGTAAATTTTCAGACTAAAAAATGTTTAACCTCCAAATAAAAATTTGAATTGTCATTTAAATCTTAATTAATAGAATGTTAGAAGAAATACCATAAATAATCAATTTATCAAAATTATTTAAAAATATTAAACTTATGGATATTTAGTCAATTTTACCCCCGATATTATTTTAATGATTATTTTTTGAATACTAATTTTATATAAATCATTTTTTTTTATTCTTTATCCAATGTTCAATTGATTTCTTGACTCCTTCTGCTTAGTGTTAAGCACCTTGATTAATCAGAGCCTTAGGAATGTCACCCTTTGGATTCATGTTAGCTATACTAATAAGATTTGTTTGTCCATTAGGTAATTTCTTTACAATCCAAGCCTAGAATACAACCTCTCCTCTTTGAATTCCATTGACTACTGGTGCTTTAGGATGCTCAATTGATTTAGCTAATAAAGTCTATTATATATTTACATATCGTCATAAAATGATTTTCACCTAATTTATAGACTCGACTCACCATACAAAAGTCTCTAGGATCTACGAAGAATGTAGGAGGCTTTCCCTTTGCATAAAATATGAAAGTGTTTTGATCCACTTTTTCTATTAATTTTCCCTATTAAACAATAAGTTAACATAATACCTCTTGTAAATGTGAATCGTACTCATGTTTTCTGGTCATATCAATCACAAAATTAACAAACTCCTCTGGATTTACATCGGCATTGGTTTCAGTTCTGCTAATTTTTAGACCATTTTCAGGATTGTTTTTGGTCTAAATTACATAGCCATCTTTGTTAGCCTCTAAAGTCCATTGATTTTCTGGTTTAAGATCAACCATGGCAAGGATTTTTGTTTTGGTTTCTTCTAATAGTTGGTCGTAATTGTTTTACATATTAATTTATTTTAATTTATTTAGGGAATTCTGTCGTTCTTAATCAATTTATATAATTATATATATTGATAAAATTATTATTAATATCCACATAAATAATAATATTTAATTTTTGCAGCAAATCATAAATTGAGTCCTCATTTCTGGATGCCTTCAATTGAGAGAGATTAGAATCTATTCAAAAAGATATATCATTTATTTATACATAAAAATTTTCAATTTGTAGCTACATTCAGTTAGTATATGTGATTTTACAATTATATTGTAGAACGCATTATCCATCTTTTAAGAAATAGGTCAATCATATAATTTCTCTAAATTATAAATATATGGAAGTATTTATAAACAATATAATTAAATTTTGATAATATTAAAATTATCTATTATTCTATATATAGATTTAAATTAATTTGGAAAGGTGTGGATCATTAAATTCAATTGTCTAACTTATATTAACAATTGAATCTAATTTAATTTCAATCTGCTTCTTTAGATTGATGAAAATCAGAAAATGTGAATAATTATTAATATTAGTTATAATAATATTTTAAAATATGAATAGCTCTATAATACAATTTTTTCATTTTTGATCTGCTATTCCAGATAATGGTTTTCTAGGTTATTTTTATTGTTGTTATTGTTATTGTTATTATTATTTTTCACTATCAATCTATCCTGATTAAGGCTATTTAACAATAGTTTAAGATATTGGCTTTGACTCTTTATTCTCAACTTATGTTTAACCAGAACGAGGAGCTGGATTTCCAGAAATTGTTCCGGATTTAGGGAAATTATTTTTAAAAACAACTTCTTCATCTTCCTTTTTTTCAGGTCTTATTATTTTCATAGAATTCAAACCTTAATTTGATAAGAGTGCTGAGATAACACCTTCAAATTCGCCAATTGGTTCAATAGGCCATTGATTAATGATCTGTTTTGGTTTGGTAGTGAATGCCCCTTCTCCGAAGTAAAGATTCCAATCAAATAAGCTACCATCAAAAATTGGATAATATCCATCATTACTCAAATAGAAGAAGAATTAATTAGGAACAAAGTGTTTTATGTTATTAAATTGAGCACTATCTTATCGATTTAAGAAGAGGGTATATGCAAAGGCCTATTTGGATTTGAATTAGTATCCAAAGTAAACAAATACCCATTCACCATTGCTATTTCCAGAATTAATAATTCGATTAAACTCGTTGTTATCATCTCCTTGTGTATCAAATATACCATAAGTGTAAGTTGAAAATGCTAACTTAGTCTTACTTTAGAACAAGGATAGAGTTCGATCTCCTGCACTTTATTTATCTTTTTAGAATTCTGGGGGATTGATAGTCAATCTAAATACATTTCTATAAGCATCTGTCAAACCCATTACTTTAGATTACAACCAACCAGATACTGCATATTCATTTACTCCTTTGTATTATTCATATTTGTATTTCATCTCTTTCTTTTCTTCTGGCTTTATGATGACTTCAGTATTAATCAAATTAACATCCATTTTAGATTAAATACTCATTGATGGTTTTGGATTAAGTTGAATGATTTCTTTGATCAATTACTCTCTAGAACCAATAAATCCGTTTCCTAAATGAATTTGCAAATCTGCAATCATACCATTAAATGGCTAATAACCAAACTCCTTATTTGCGGCCACAACCCTCGCATATCCATTAAGAGCCACATGTTCTAAATTTAAAAACTCAACTCGAGAGATGGCTGTACCTTATTACTCACTGAAATATACAAATCCAACAGCCCTTGCTTATTATTTATTAGTGAATGAATAGTAGATGTAGTTCCATTCTCCTTCTAAATTGTCATCATAATTGATATTTTAAGAAGTGGAGATTTTATTTCCAATCTTATTGTAAGTTGTAAAGTGATAATAACCTTTACCCACCCAAATCGCCAAAACTCTATTACCAAATTATGTAGCATCCTCGTATTATTCCGTACTGCATAATCTAATCAATTAGTGAAATGGTGCTTTTTCTATAATTCTCTTTGGAATAGTAGTCAACCATCTAGTCCACAATCCATATCCATATTCGACGAATCCATTTACATCTTTATTAAATACAATATCCAATGCTGGTCTGTCAGGTTATGGCACTTCTATAATTTTATTGTCTATTCCATCCCAAATCAAAGGCTTAGATTCCACTCCCTAGAGATTTGGCAATTTTTCTGCAAAGTTTCCTTTAGTAGAATCTACGAAAGATCCTCTGCCAAATAACAAATTCACCTTCTGCATCTAACCGTGCCATCCTCCAAGCATTCCATCTCCACCGAAAAAGAATAACAAATAATTTGGAACCATATGTAATACATTATCGTATGGAACTAATGCATAACCACTTGGATATTTGATGATTCCTGAAGCCTTTCTTTTTTAAAAGTGATAACCAAAGTAAATGTAAGTCCAAAGGCCAAGATTAGTTTTATATGGAGTGGGCTTTCGAATATTCACAATTTATCCGCTATCAATATTACCAAGTGAATAAGTAGCAAATACATACTCACCTGGCTACAACATCACTAATAGTGTTCTATCTCCAACTCTGCTTATTTCACCTCTATAACCTTATTCATTATTGGTTAATCTCATTATACAGTTATTGGGTGTCTTCAATGTTGTACTTGTATATCTAAACCATCCATACATGGCATACTCTTCAGCACCTTTCTAATCTAAGATTTCTCTATATTCAGGTCCATTATTGAATGCTCTATCTTTCACTTCCTCTACAATATTGACTTTTCTGTTATCATCCTCATCTTCTCCTGGAGGCTTGAAGAATTCCAGGATTATTTTATTTAGAGCATCTGAGTCATGAACATAGAATTTCTTGCCAAATCCTAGCTATAGACTGGCTATTTATCCATTAAATCCTTGATATTAGAACTCATTTCCAATCACCAATTTTGCATAGTTATCAATAGGTTTATGTTATATGTCTCTGAATTGAATTCTCTAAATTTTATCGAGTTTACTGAATTTTACAAAACCAGTTGCCAACTGTAATTCAGAATTATAAGAGAAATAGATGAAGTTCCATTCACCCTCAAAATTATCATCATATCTAATATTTTACACAATATTCGGATTGTTATTAGCAGAATTATAAGTAAAGAACCCATAGTATTACCTTCCAATAAAAAGCGCCAAAGTTCTATCTCCAAGATTTTCATAATTTTTATGATTAGGATTTATAGTCAATCGAGCAAGGTGGAGCCAATCTGGTTTTTGAAGCAGTCTTTTTGGAATTGCAGTAAAATATTTTGTCCACATGCCTATGCTATATGAAGTCTATTCATCAACTTCCTCTGCTTTTAATTCAATTACTTTATTTTAATCATAAGCAATCTCAAATCTTTCCTTCCAATCAGTCCAGAAATAGGCTGGTTTTGTTATTGATATTCCACCAGCAGCAAAAGGTCCAAAAGATTAGAAATTTCCTTCAATGTAGGATCCTGCATGTCCCATAAAATATAATTTGCTGAATTTACCATTGTAGGGAGTGTGAATACCGTCTTTGCCTACGTATAATCCCATATATTTAGGCACTCTATGCATACAAGATAAGGCCTTAAAGCATTTTTATGTTTTAGTTTATAGATAAGATATCACTTTATTTTGATCTCTGCTATAACCATAATAGCCATAAACCCATTCAGATTATGATGGGATATCTACTGGGCATTCAGTGTATATTTGAGCAAATTAATCATGATTACCAGGAGTTGTATATGTACTAAAGAATATTCTGTGATCTGCATATTAAAACATAGATAAGACTCTATCTCCAGGTTTAGCGTGATTAGCTCTAATATTTTATTCATTATAAGAGACAGAGAATATATTTTCCCATGCCACTCTATATGTTTTAGTCCATTTGAACCACAGTGACACTGAATATTCATAAGCCCCATCGAACTCTTCAGCGAATTCAACAGGTGCGGGTACCCACTCTTCTCTTTTCATATTTTTCATTTCATCTATAACTATTTTGGTAAATTGCTTTTGATTTCTCAAAAATTCAGGTTTAGATGGAATTTACTTTCTCAACAAATCTACATTTTCGATGAAACCACCAGATCCCAAAATCAAAGAGACTTTTTAAATGTGACCATTAAATTGATGATACCTATCTAAAAAGTATCTTCCTGAGCTTCCTACTGCTAAATATAAATAGTCATTCAATGGTTGTTGAAGAATATTACCAAAATTAGTCTTTCTAATTATATGACCATCAAAAGCTACATATCCAACAGCAGTTCCCAACTTATCATTTACACGTTTATACCCAAACCAAATATAGTTCCATTACCCATCCAACATTTGATCATATTCTATGTTATGTACTACATTGTAATTTCCTCTAGTTGAAGTTGTAAAATGATAGTATCCAGGTCCAACCCATATAGCCAAAGCCCTGTCTCCCAATTATGCAGCATCTCCTTAATAGTTTGGATTAACTGTCAATCTTGATAATGCCATCCATGTTGGTTTATTGACCATTTTAATTGGAGTGTTCCAAGCAAACCTAGTCCACATACCATATCCATATTCAACTAATCCATCTATTAGAAGATCATCTTTATATTCCACCTCTTAACCTACATTTTACTATGTAAATCCACAAGCATAATTATCATTAAATTGCCAATTCTTGGGTTGAGCTGGTTTATGCAATCCAAATCCAAATGTAATTTCTGTATTTTCCCCTATACCATATTCACTTTCCTTATAAGATCCAGTACCCACATTAAAGTACCAACTCTCAAGGAATCCATTAAATCCTGGACTCCATCTATCCAATAGGAAATGGACCTTGAATCTCTAAGCAATAAAGTGATTAATGTTGATAAATGTATAATGTTCTTCAAATCCTGGGAATTTAACATAAAGATGAACCTACTGCTTTTAATGAGAATACCCTTGGTAGAAAAATACCCAATTTTTATGTTGGGTTATATCGTAATCAATATTCTTCACAATTTACCATGCTCCTCCATTCTCCTAGTCGACTGTATATGTATTAAAATGATAGAATCCATAGGCTTTATGACACTAAAAGACTCTAGATCCTGGGATTTACATATTCAACAACTCATTGTAATCATAATAGGCCACACGATACAACATATACCAAGGTTAGATGGCTGGGATATCCACCCATTTGGCCCATCCAGATATTGAATATTCCAATTTTCCTTAAGCAACATCTTCTTTAATATCAAATTCTCTGCCTTGCCCAGAATTAGGAATTCGATCCTTCACAATTTCTATAGATTTTCTAGTCTAATCATATTTGGATTCTGCAGGTAATCCTAACTCTCCATTAGCAATGATCACTATTTCTTCCTTGCTTAGATACGCTCCACTCCCCATTCTAAGTTAGATATTTACTACATGGCCATTAAAGAATTTATAACCGAATTCAGAGCCCACAACGAACCTTAAATAATCCTTAATCATGTTGTGCTTGACCTTAAACTCTTTCTCTACAATTGTGGAATCTTGTCCAAACAAGACACTGGCCTTAGCCACGTTTTTACGATAGGCAAACACAATAAAATTCCATTATCCTTCAAATTTTCCATAAGGGATTGATTCAGTCAATTGTAAGACTCCTCTAGTGTAGGTACTGAAAAGATAGAATCCCATGCCTATCCATGTTGCTAGGGTTCTATCTCCTGGGACTTATAGATCTTGATGTCCTTTCCTGTTGGCAATTCTAGCAAGTGAGTACCAAGCATCCTTATATTGAATGGGTCGAGTTAATGTTCTAGACCATCTGCACCATAAGGCCCATCCATACTCATTCAATCCTCTAATGTTATAATCAGTTCCGTCATTAATTTCAAGATCCATTAGTGTGCCTTGTTTGTTGGCATCCCCAATCAACAATTTGTTTCGATCGCTTTCTCTAGTAATTAATTCCAGAGATGAGAACAATTCTTTGACTCCTTTGAGATACATGAAGATATCATTATTAAAGGGCTTGGTTTGGAAAGATCCCTTACCATAACTTAAGAGGACCTGAGTAGCTTATCCTGTGAATCCTCTGTGTTTGCTGTAGAATTTACTGTAGTCTCTACCGAATTGGAGATAGTGCTTGTGAACTATGAAATGATGGATGTTATTATGCACTTGGTCGAATTCATCATCAATGAATGAGACATAATAATAGAGTTGCTTGCTCTCTCGTTTATAGCCAATATAGAAGAAGTGCCAGAATTACTCCCATTCCTGATGATTCACTTGCCAACTAATAGCAAAGTCTCCTGCTCCATTCAAATTATGATAATTATACGACTAGAATAGGTAATATTAGGTATGTTTGAATAGCATCATGTCTCTATCTCCTAATTTAGAATCATTGTTATCTTCCACTTTAAATCCACTCAATCTAAAAAGAGCAAAGTACGGAACTCCAATCGGTTAATCCCATCTCAGCCATCCACTAATTGCATATTCATTCTAGAAGTGACCCTCTATTTCTTTAATACTATCAGTTTATTCATCTCCTTTGAAACCAACTTAAGTCTCAATAATTTTAATTTGATTGAATTGATAATCATCAGCCACAGGATGAGGAATTCGACTCGATAGAATCCTCTTGTACAATTCAAACTCATTTATATAAGCTCCCTTGCCATACTTAAATGCATAATTGGCAATTTAACCATTGAATCCCTAATAAATACCTTATTTTCCTCCAATCATCAGCTTTAAATATTCAACATCCCCGTGATTACAAATAATGTCCCTTCTGTATATTTCAGCACTGTCATCATACTTTATAAATGCCACAGCCTTCTTATCGACTTGAGAGTAACTGAAATAGACAAATGTCCACACTCCTTCGATATCACCATATGGAATAATTGTTCTTAAATTAGGATTATTGGATGGCTTATCTAGAGTATGGAAACTGTATGATCCTTATCCTTAGAATATGCTCAGCACTCTATCTCCCATACCGATATCTTGAGGCTAAGGATTCCAAGTTAATCGTGATACGAAATAATAAGGGGCATTTTTACCATCTCTCAATTATTGTGGATACATAGTAAGATATCTCAAATAGAATCCATATCCATAGAACCTTAATCCATCCCAATCTGATTTATATTCCTACTACTACTACTATTATGTTTATTTTGATGGATCTCCATCTTTCTTTGTTTATTCTGAATGAGGTTTAATAATATCAACTGCTTCATCTGATACCACTCTTTGTTTATCCTAATCAGGGAACTAGTAATGATTTTCAATGATTCCAACTGATTTTTCATTCTAAAACTTCTCGGCCTCTTTCTTCAGCTACTACTCTTATCTCTCAATTGCTTTTTTCTCCTCTTCAATTTACTCGTCATTTTTAGTAATCTCTCCCCTTCCTCCTATTATTTCAGGAACATGTGAAAATGAACTTTATTCGTAAATATCTTTAGAAATCTCAAATGTATAGACTGTTTCGCTATCCAAAGAATTGTCAAAGTACTCTTGCTTTCGGACTTCTTCAGGGGGAGGTTTATTTGGATTGATAGTTGAAAGTCTTCCAATTTTGAATGCAAATGCATCATTCTCAGCCTTGTCATGATTCTCCATTTAAAAAGCACCTTCTCCTGCATTAAATCTAAAGTATCCGATATCTCCATTGTATTAATTAAACCATTTATCCTTTCCTATTGTTAAGGCAAATAAATTTGGAACGAAATGATTAGTATCTTTGAATGAAACAGACTCAACCCTATCATCAAAATAGATTTTTCCATAAGCCAATTTTTAAGCTCTTGAATAGCCAAAATATACAAAATGCCACTAAATGTGTTCTCCATCATGATTAATGTTCTACCAAATATTAGGTGTTCCTTCTCCGTAAATATTCTTATAAGTATAAGTTGTAAAGTGAATGTATCCTTGACCCATAAATGCCATTAAGGTTCTATCTCCCAATAATTTTATATCACTAGTATTCTTAATTATTGCTAATCTAACCATCAGGTACCAAGGGAATTGTTATCCCATCTATTTCCATTTAAACCAACCACTCCAAGAATATTGTCCAACCAATGGGACATCATCAAATACTGTTTCCTAAGCAACAAAAGATTACTTGGGTTTTGCAATCATATCTTTAGTCGACAACTTCAAACTATAATCATTTGGTTTTTTCAATTTATCTAACAATTTTATTAAATCACTCTCATCAGACAAGAAGATTCCTTCTCCAATGGAAAACAATATACCTGCAAACTAACCATTATAGGCAGGATATTTCATATTATTACCACCTACATATAATTGCAAGAAGGTTGGAGCTTAATGAATGGCTGGAATCACTCCTTTGATTACTTTACCTTCTCCAAATTTAATCATGGCTACACTTTCCTTTTTGTATAGATTGTGTGAAAAATAAATAAATGTCCATAAACCTTCAATATCTGCTGGATGATCAATATTATGAACCACATTAGCATATTTGTGGGAATAAGTAGTGAAATGATAGAATCCCTTTCCCAACCAAATAGCCAAAGTTCTATCACCATAATTCATGTCTCCTTTATTTTAATTTTTAGTCAATCTTGATATGAATGACCAATCTGCTTTTAATCCCTCAATAAGTTAGGTTGGATACCTTGTTAAAAATCTACACCAAAATCCATATCCATATTCAGAAACATTGTCCAATTCTTCCTCATTAAATATCTTAGAGAATATAGGTTCTTTTTAATCTACTTATGGAGATGCAAACATTTTAGTGATAGCATCCTTATCAATATCAAATTTTATCTTAGATTTCAACAATTCCATTGATCCTAATTTATTCCCAAATAAGTCATCTTTGACCTCGTTAAATTCTCCTTAATAAAATGCTCCTTCTCCTGATTGGAATCTCAAATACGCTATGCTGCCTAAATAAGGATCATGCCATTTGTCTTTGCCTATTGACAAAAAGAATTTGTTAGGTAAATAATGATGGTGATGCTCAAAATTGACTTACTCTTTTCTATAACCAAACTCAACTTTACCATAAGCCAACTATTAAACTCTTGAATATCCAAAATAAATAAAATGCCATTTGGCAATATCGTCCTTGTATTGAACATTTTAAACACTGTTTGGATTTCCCGAACCATATAAGTCTGTGTAAGTATAGGTAGAGAAATAAAGGATTCCACCTGCTTACTATCCTATCCATAAACATAATGTTCTGTCTCCCAAACTATTTTTATTTTCATAATTTTCAAGTGTCGACAATCTAACAGCCAAATGCCATGCATTTTAAATGGCACTCGACCATTTGAACCAACCACTCCAAGAGTATTCTCCACTAAATTTCTAATTCTCAAACTCAAATGGCTTCGCTTCTGAATTCATATCAAATCTTGTGCTTTTCTCCACCAACACATTTTAGATCAATTCTACTCTGTATGTTGCAGGTTAAGGAATAGATTTTAACAAATCCTGGAACTTCTCCTCACTCTCTACATAAATGCCTTTATTCACACTAACATAAGCCCCACTTATCTATCCATTAAATCCCTTGTAAGTCAAGTGTCTACCTCCCAAATAGAACTTCAAAATAGTTGGTATCGCTTGAACACTCTATTAGGCAGACCTTATTGGTTTATCATTACCAAATTAAATAAAAGATACACTCTATTCCTTATTAAGATTATGTGAGTAATGAATGAATGTCCATAAACCTTCGATATCTGCAGGATGATTCACATTAGTGAAGATATTAGGGAGCTATTAATTGTAAGTAGTAAAATGATAGAATCCTTTGCCCAGCCAAATTGCCAGAGCTCTGTCCCCTAGTGTAAGATCTTACAAAACATCGTTCTTAGTCAATCTACTGATGAAACTCCAATCCTACTTTAACCCTTCAATTTACACTTTTGGATAATTCCTTAGATATCTTAACCAAAATCCATATCCATATTCAAACACCTCATCCAACTCCTCTTTATTGAACACTTTCAGATAATTAGATTCCTCGTCACTATTTGAGTCTATCATAATTTTCTCCTTAGATTTAGTGATATCAAATGTTTTAACTTCCTTCTTAATTGTTTGCAAATCAAAACCAAATATATTGTCCTGATCCTTATAGTCAGTACTTTATTTGAATGCTCCTTCACCCATGTTGAATTTAACTTAAGTAATCAATCCGTTGAACCCAGCAATAAGAGGTTCTTTACCAACATAGATGTAAAATTAATTAGTCAAGTAATGATTAATGTGTGCGAATCCTTACTAAGACATCTCATCCGACCATTAAATATGGACATGACAAGTCGATGTTTCATGTTAATATCCAAAATAAACAAAGAACCATCTATAATGCCTATTCTTATGCTCAATCTTTCTTTAAATGTCTTTATTACCACTTCCATCCATATTCTCGAAACTATAAGTAGAAAACTATATCTCATTCTATCCTACGTAACTCACTAAGGTTTTATCTCCTAATTAATCATCTGAAGGATTTCTGATTGTTACTTTGAACATACTATGCAAAGGTTCCTATTGATCCACTTGTAACCATTTGAACCAACCACTAATTGCATATTCGGTTGGTAAATCAACTTTATCACTTTAAGCAAACACACCTTCATCACCTGATTTCCTCTACTATTAATCTCCCAACACATTCATTGTTACAATTTTTTACACTCTTCTCTCAAGTGTATAGGATTTCAAAACCTTCTCTTGATCTACAAAAGATCCTTCTTTGGATGAGAATGATATCTTAGCAAATTGACCATTAAATCCAGGGTATCTTCTTTTATCAGTTCCACCTACAATTAATTTTAAGTATTTAGTATCCTAATGTGTAACCTATGTATGCTAAATCTATTAAAATTTGTCACTTCCAAATCTCATGAATCCAACAGCCTTTCCTAATTCCTTATTGTATGAATAATAGACAAATGTCCAGACTCCTTCGATATCATCTGGATGAGGAATTCTCTATTCTTGATTTGTATTCTTAGTAATCAAATTACAAGTAGAAAACTAATAGTATCCTCTTCCCAAAAATACTGCTAAGGCTCTATCCCCCATATTTATATCATTGTAATTCTGATTCCATGTCATTCTTGACACAAAATACCAAGGTGCACTCTTACCATTTAATAGTTTCTTTGGATAGAGTGTCAAAAATCTCATCCAATAACCATAACCATATTACGTAAATGGTCTCTCACCATTTTCATCCTATTCAAAACTAGCCTAGTCTGAATCAAAACCACTCTACTCCATTTTTTCTTATCTTATTGATGGCTAGAATTCCACATCCTAAGTACTTCTCATCAATTCCCTCATTCCCAAATTGAAATTGAATATCTCTTCATCAAATTACCTCTGATTTTTATAAGCACCAAATCCAAAATTCACAACCACATATGCCATCTTACCATTCAACCCTGGGTAAAACCTATCCTTACCAACATATGCATATAATCTCTTGACATAATAATGATTCACATTCTCATACAATAGTTAATCCTCATCTTCTTACCATTTTACATAAGCATTGGCCTAACTCTTGATCTTTGAATATCCAAAATAAATGAAATGCCATTTTGTATGTCTATCCTTTAAATTGATGTTTTTATATAAGTTTGCATTCCCGTTACCAATCATATTCGTGTAGGTATAAGTGGGAAATTGATACACACCTCCTTAAGTCTTTCCAATCCAACATGACAAAGTTCTGTCTCCCAAGAAACTGTCTGTGGACTCCTTTCTAATCTATATTCTGAATAAGTTATGCCATTCCTTTTCCATCAATGTGGACCATTTGAACCACCCACTCAATGCATATTCTGAGGGAAACTTAACTTTCTTATTCCTTATTTCCTTGTATTCATACATATTCTCTGAAGTTCTTGCTTCCTAGTTTTCTACCATCCTTACACTCTATGCCACTTCCCCAATTTACTAAGGCACTTCATTAATGTTTAATTTCATTATTAGCTACTCTGATGTCTGAAGAAAAGTTCCCTTTTTTATGCCAAAAGTTATTTTAGTGAAAATTCCATTGAAACTTGGAAATCTATTCTAGTCGTTACCTCCTAAGATGAATCTCAAATAAGTAGTTGGAGCATGCTTCACATTTTACTTTATAGTGGTGAATTTTTAATTTCCAAATTTTATGTGTCCAACAGCTTAATCAAGTTCTGTACTGTACGAATAATAAATGTATGTCCACACACCCTCAATATCATTTGGATAATCAATATTTAATAGCACATTGGGCTTTAATCCATCAACATCATAAGTTGTGAAATGGTAAAATCCTGCTCCTTGCCATATTGCTAATACCCTATCACCCAACTTAATATTTTCATAATTTTTATTTCTTGTCAATCTACTTATGAAATACCAAGGAGCATCCTTTCCTTTAATTAATTCTCTAGGGTACAATGTTAAGAATCTCATCCAAAAACCATACCCATATTCTTGATAATTATTTGCCACTGTTATTCCTTAGTCAACGATGGGATTCTTTCCTTCTTTGTCATTTGATATTTAATTTTCATAGGTTTATCCTGGAATAATCTTAATTTCTTTAACATCCTCTTATTCATCATCTTGATCTTAAACACAATAATCATCCTCCTATGTTGGCATATCTATAGTTTATTAATCAATCGTTTCTTCGTTTTTATGATCAATAATTTTGAAATCATGTTATTCTTATTATTATTCGTTTGTTTCTTAGGTGATTTTATCAATTTATTAAGATGAATTATTGATTTCTTAGGTTGTTTAAGTAGATTTTGATTCAGTTGTTTATGAATTGGATTATTATGTTGATTAATTTACTGATTAAGTATTTTATTGAGTTGTTTATTAAGTTGTTTGTTAAGTATTTTATTAAGTTGTTTATTAAGTATTTTATTGAGTTGTTTATTAAGTATTTTATTAAGTAGTTTATTAAGTAGTTTAACTAGTTTCCTATTATGTTTTATTAACTTATTAAACGGTCTCATTTGTCTATTAAACTGTTTGATTAACTTATTATACAGTCTCATTTGTTTATTACACTGTTTTATTATTGGATTAAGTTGTTTCATTTGTTTCTTAAATTGTCTTATTGTTTTATTAAGTAGTTTCACTTGTTTCTTATATAGTTTTATTGCTTTAAGAATTGGTTTCATTTGTTTCCTATATTGTTTTATTATTTTATTAAATAGTCTCATTAGTTTATTAGGTTTGTGTATTTGTGATAGAGGATGCATCATTTGTTTATTATGTTATTGAGTTAGTTTAGGAAGTAGTTTCATTTGTCTTTGAAGTAACTTATTAAGTTTCTTGCGTAGTTTTTTGACTTGACTCAATTTATTGATCTACTTTCTTAGTTAATTCTTAGTTTTATTGAGAACTACTTAGACTTTAATCTACTTTGACTTCTTTGGAATCTATAATGATTGCTTAAGCTTCTTCTGAGGTTTATTCTTACTGTTAAACTGTACGAGTTACAGGTTTCTTTTCAATAGGTTTATCAAGAGGAGTGTCTTTGTCATTTGTTTATTCTGAACACTCTTACTATTCTGATTGATCAATCTTTCCAGGTTTTAATCCTGGTGTATCTGAATAGCCTTCTTTAATAGTATCATGATCAAAAGGAATGGTTGTTTATTGTTTCTAATCTTCTTATTTAATCTCTTAAGTAACTTATTTAGTTTATTCATTAGATTATTTAAGTTATTCATTAACTTATTTACTATATTCATTAGTTTCCTAGGTTGTTTATTTTACTTCTTAATTAACTTATTTAGATTCTTAGTTAGTTTATTTAACTTCCTAAGTAGTTTATTTAGTTTCCTAATTGGTTTGTTATGTTTCTTAATTGACTTATTTAGTTTCTTAATTGACTGATTTTGTTTCTTATTTAACTTCTTGATTAACTTGCTTATTTTCTTAAGTAGTTTATTTTGTCTATTGATTAATTTATTTAGTTTCTTGACTAACTTCTTTAGTATCTGAATTAGATTATTTTATATCTTAATTAACCTGTTTGGTCTCTTAAGTAGTTTATTTCATTTCTTAATTAGCTTATTTGGTTTCTTGATTAATTTATTTGGTTTCTTGATTAGTTTATTTCACTTCTTAATTAATTTATTGAGTTTCTTGATTAATTTATTTAGTTTCTGAAATAACTTATTTAGTTTCTTAATTAACTTGTTGAGTTTCTGAATTATTTTATTTAATTTCTTGATTAACTTATTTAGTTTCTTAAGTAGTTTATTTCTCTTCTTAATTAGTTTATCTAGTTTCTTGATTAATTTATTTAGTTTCTTGGTTAACTGCTTTAATGTCTTAATTAACCTATTTAATTTCTTAAGTAGATTGTTCTTATTCTTTTTTTTAAGTATTTGAGATCTAAGGTTTTATAACCACACTGCCTTTCAAATAGGACTCAACGATATCTGTAATTTCATTTTTCATTTTAAATGACCCATTACCAAGGTTGAAATACACATACGCTAATTTGCCTGATAGACCTGGATAAAAGTTATCTTTTCCCACAAAAATGTAAAATGAGGGAGTCAAATAATGGTTGATGTTCTAATACAATATATCTTGAGTGTCTTTAGGCCAAGCTACTTAGACATATGCTTGTTTAGAAGATTTCTAATATCCAAAATACACATAAAACCATTCCAAATGTCTTTGATTGTGTTTGATATTTTTATAATAGTTTGGATTGCCCTTAGAATTAGTATTATCATATGTATAAGTTGGGAAGTGTAATACTCCTCCTTCAATAGAACCAAGCCACATGCATAAAGTCCTATCTCCCAAATAAATGTCTGTTGAAGGTGTTTGGATTTATACTCTAAAAATATTGTGCCATGGAGTTCTCTAAGGACCAATCCATTTAAACCAACCACTCATGGCATATTCTTGAGGAAATCTCTAATTGTTGTCATTTAAAGTTTTAACAAGAGATTCATCAGAATCTTATCGTTGAGTTTCATTTTCAATCAATTAATAAGTAATTAAATCAGTGAGACCAACCTTGGGTTATTCTAATTTAGACACAAATGTTATGAATTCTTCTTTGGTTGAAAGAAAGTTATCTTTTGAAATTGTAATCATAATTTTAGATATGAATCCATTGAATCCTGGATATCTATTTTAATCATTTCCTCCAAAAATGAACTTCAAATAATCAATATCAGGATGTTAAGCTTAGAAACTTGAGGATTAAATATCAGATTATGAATATCTTATAAATGAATTAGCCGTCTGAGTTTATTTACTATATGAATAATGGATGTATGTCCAAACTCCCTCAATATCTGCTGGATAATCGATATTTGATATCATATTAGCTTGGTTCTTTTGTGTATCGCAGGTGGTGAAATGATAAAATGATTGTCCCAACCATATAGCTAGTAGTCTATCACCCATTTACACATTATCATATTTTCTATTGGATGTCAATCGAGAAATGAAATACCAAGGGGCATTTTTACCCTACAGAAGCCTTTTAGGATAAGCATGCATAAATCTAAGCCAAAATCCATATCCATAAACTTAGGGACATTCTTCGTATTCTTTTTCAAGCACAGGTGCAGTGGATTCAAAAGATACTTCCCTATCTTCATTATCTTAGAATGCTGGCTTCACTTCTTCAGGTTTGATAGGTTCCTCTTATTTTACATCAGCTGGTAATTTCTATTCATTCACCTTCTAAACCTTTTTAATAAGATTAGTGTCTCCAACTTCATAGCCAAACAAGTCATCCTTTATAATGAAATCTGGTTTATTTCTATAAGAACCAGACCCAAGAACAAAATTTACATATGCTATTTTACCATTGAAGCCTGGAAAATGCTCATCTTTTCCAACATAAGTATGGAATTGAGGTGTATAGTAATGGTTAACATCATTGTATTCTAAGGTTTCAATTCCAGTCGACAACCTTACTTAAACAAATGCCTTTTTTAGTTTCTTAGAATAACCAAAATACACAAAAAACCAATCCAAATGTTTGTTATTGTGGTGAATGTTATTGACTAAATTGGAAGTTCCCTCTCCCTTCATGTTTTAATAAGTATAAGTAGGAAAATGGAATATTCCTCCTTATGCTGTTCCTATGAACATACACAATGTTCTGTCTCCAAGAAACTTATCAGTTGATGGTTTGTTAATTTAGACTCTAAAGACTGAATGCCACACTTATTAAACAATCTCTTCCCATTTGAACCAACCACTAATTGAATATTCAAGAGGAAATTTCTTTGTTCCTCCTCCAACTGCCATGTAATCACCTTCAAGGGAAGGATTTCTAGTGACTTCTTAATCTATTAATTAAACTCTAAATATAGATTCAAAATCTTGAGTAGGTAATTTCACTGTTTTGAATGATTCACTAAATTTAGCAATTGTAGAAATAAAGACACCAGGGTTAGTTGATAAGAATATTGATGAGAATTGACCATTGAATCCAGGATATTAATTATTGTCTTTACCACCAACTAGGAATCTTAAGTATTTAGACTTTGTGTGTTGAACATTGTGAGTAATTTATTATGGTTATTCTTATCCGTATTGAATAATTGCAACTGCTTATTTTGAAATAGAATTGTATGAATAATAAATATAAGTCCATTACCCTTCAATGTCATCATGATGATTGATATTTTAAACGATATTTGGTTGATTTTATATTTCATCACATGTAGTGAAATGATAGAATCCCTAACCTAACCATATTGCCAATAGTCTGTCATTCATTGCTATATTTTAATAATTTTTATTCGAAGTTAATCTACTTAAAAAATACCAAGGGGCATCCTTTCCATTTTCTAATCGTTTAGGATAGAGAGTCAAAAATCTTAACCAATATCCATATCCATATTCTATGAACTCTTACTCTTTTTCTATAGTGTTTTCAAATACTGGTTTCTCCTGATCCACAGATGACTCATGTATTTATCCGTTGTCCTCAATTGTTATTGTCTATTAAATTTCTCCTTGTTTGGCTTAGGTCTTTTATTATGATTGTAATTTGCATTGTTCAAGTGCTTGTTAAACTTCCTTTGACTTTTGCTCCAGTTAGTCCACTACCAACTATGGTGAATTGTACAATTATTACTTGTGATGTATTGATTTGTTGTTTTAATTCTTCTCTCTCATTAATGAGAAGATTGATCATGGAATCGAGTTGAGTGCAATACTCTAGAATATCTTGGGATGAGTCAGCTTGTTCAATGAGATTGATTGATTGAATTAGCTTTTATGGTCCTTCTTGTCTCCATTAATCAAATGCTGTTTGTTCAGTTGAACCGATTGAATTTACTAGTTCAACATAGGATTACTTGTATTGGAAGAGTTCTGTATTATTAGATATGATATACTTGGCAATTCTGGATTCTGATTGTTTTTTATATTTGCAATAACGAGTTTTAATGCTGATAGATTATTCACATCATCCTCTAAATAATCTTTATTTCTTAATATTTCCATCCAAGTTTGTAAGGATTGCTGCAATTTAAGTAAGTCTTAGTCACAATTTAGATTGGTGAACTCTATTGAACCCACTTTTTCTAGATCATGCATTTGAACATAGCTTCCAAGTTTAATTTGCTCTTAAACTAATTTGGTTAAACTACAATTACATGTCATGGCAATCATCAATATCAATAAGAAGTAAACTTATAACTTCTTCATTTGAATCAATAAATAATAATAAATAATAAAGACTAATTTAATATAAACAAGTTCCGTTTTTTTTGGAGACTCTATTTCATTACCAATTCCATGAAGTCTCTCTCCAATATTGATTCTAATTATCATTCTTGTAGAAAGAGATCATACACAATTTGATTGTTTGTATAAAATATATATAAAAACAAAAACATTCAGAAGTTTCCCAAGGATTCAAACGAAGAGTTGGCAGGTTATTTTGATCCTCGCTCCTATGCCAAATAATCCTCAAAGTACTTATGGAGTACTAAAAAACTGGAGCTTCTAATTGTATCCTTTTTAATTATTCTACAAACTTAAATACAAACTATTAGCAAATCTATGAAGACTAATAATTCAATGAATAAAGTAAACAAAAATATAATCCATTTTCTCTCTCCTTCCTAGGATAAATAATAACATTCTTATGTTCCACGATTAATATACATAAAATAACTTTGGAAACAAATGTGATTTAATAGAAATAGCATCGATAAAGACACAAAAGTTTCATATAATTTTAGGTTTCCTCTTATATGTGGATGCTTCTACTTCTTTATTACCTAAACCAAGTAATCTATTTGCAGTGCTTCAACATAAATAATGAGCGCATATAGAACAATATCGAAAATATATAATGTTAAATGAGCCTCCTTCCTAATTACGCACATCGTATCCATCAAAGACTCCAAAATGATCATTATCAAAATCAAAATTAAAAAGCCTACCCTTATTTTTTTGATTTTTTTCAATCTCATTTTCTATAATAAAAATTAAAAATAATAAATTTTTCAATATTAATAAATTAATTCATCAAAAATAAATCAATCTAATAAAGTATCCACCTTCCTTTTTGGTCTCATCATAATTTTTATTAATCTAGTGTCCAGATTCCCAAATGGCAACTCCACCAAAAGTGACAAAAACAAACCAAAAAAAATCGAAAGAACCACCGCACATACAAAGCAAGTTATTAAGTCTAATTGGGCAAATGTAGGAGTCTCATAGAATGTCTCAGTCAATATTAATATTATCATTAGATGTACTAAATACATAGTAAAAGAGATTTTGGCCATAAATTTAAATAAAGTGTTATTCATAAATTTAGAATTTAATCTACAATAAGAATATTATATATACAAATCATAGGCCCCAACTAAATTGGGTAGAACAATCAATGTCAATCCGAAAGTAAATAAAAATCTACAAAATGCATGATAAATATGCTAGTACCATTTAGGCCAACTCATTTCAATCTGATTGAACTCTTTCTTCCATCCAAAAAACAGATATGACATTATCCCGAATCCCAATCCATAACAACACAATTGCATTATCAACCTCTACCCATTTCTTTGAGCATAATCTCTAAATTGCTGCAAATACGCAGCTTATCCACTTTTTTTTGATTGCTTGAATTCCCTATAAAGTATCCCAATCAGTAAACCTAAAAAGTAAGGTGGCGCTCTAGCATAAGAACTAACATAAAATTTGTAATAATAATTTGGATTATAAGTATTTCGCCCTGGTATAAGAAAATCATAATGAACACTAAGATAATAAGCCCATCCTAAAGTACCAATAATCATCAAAATAATGAGTATTTTTGAAAAAACCTTGTAATCAAAGCAATATATTATTATTGGTATTAGACATGTTAAGAATAATTGAAAATCACATGTTAAATACCAACCCCAACCGAAACATATGAGCCAATCTTCATAAAAATTATCTATAAATAAGGCATTCTTCCATGCTCCCCCTGGACATTGTGTTGCTCTCTCTTCTAAAAACCATCTAGGACCACTTCCTAAATACGGGATTATGTATGAATTTATGGCTATGCACAATAAATAACATGGCCAAATTCTCATTAATCGATGAGTAATACTTAAGAATATTGATGATGGTTTTTGATGTAGAGTTTTTGCTTTTCGTTCTTCACACATGACATAACCTAGAAAGAATCCACCCACCCAAAAGAAGATATCCACAGCATACATCATATCATAGAGTATGATAATAACCCAGGACTTATATTGCAAATTAACTTCATTAATATATGTAGAAATTGCAGTCATTTCATTAACATGTCCATAAGCAACCATCATAAATGAAATGGCTCTGATTCCATTAAAAATAGTTAGATTAGGATCTATTGTTTTGAGATTGATTATTTTATTGTAATTCACAATGATTGAGAAATCTTTAATGATAGATGTTGGTTAGTATTGACTTTTATCCTGTAAGCCTTCTCGAAGTCCGTACGGACTCTGTAGACTAGAAGATCTCCGATCTCTAACATCTGGAGTATGCTTGCTTTAACATGCTGTTACAAATCTCAATATAGGATCCATAATAATCATGATAAATAGGATTAATAATACTCCTGACGTAACATATGTTTCCCAACCAAGTTGTGGAAAATAAGTTGAAGGATCGTAGAAGTTTAATGTTAATGTATATGGATCAATCTACATTGAGAGTATTAATTTACTTTGAATAGGTTTGCAATTCCACTGTCATTCAATAGTTTTTTTATAGTTTCTTGTCCATCCTTAGAATTGAAGTCTTTGGCTTAACACTAATTAGAATGACAAAATCCATAATATTATTTGTAGAGTTGCTAATCAATTTCGACAGAAGTATAAGAGTGGTCCTTTCTCTAGCATCTATCGTAGTATCCAAACTTGCCTACCCAATCCCCTGATAAATAATAATAAGGTAAGATGGTTTCCAGCTATTCATCAAAAGGTAATTCAATCAATTCTTTTAGTTTTTCTAAACAAACAGACGTATTATTAGCTGCACTACAAATAGAGATCATTAAAATGAATAGTAAATTCAGCATCAATTATTAATTAGAAAACTATTATTTATAATATAAATATATAAATTTTATACTAATATTGAAAACATTCCTTTTATATTTACTAATTTAATCTATAGAACTTGAGTTATTAATGAGATATTAACAAGAAATATTTCAATAATCAAAATTATGGCCATAGAGCATTTTATTAAAATTTATTAACTTAGTTTATTTGACTTTTATTATTTATGTAGTTCTACAAATAGGACATGTCCTAATAATATTTATTTGATTATCATTTATAACAATATGAATTGTTTTATACTCTATTCACACAATCTGATTACTAGTGCTAAATTTAAATCTCAAACTTCATTCATCATTAGTTTAATACAAAATTCTTTTGTTCCTTATTTAGTTTATCCTCAAATATAATTTATGGGGAGTCAGATCTTGTATTTATTGTACTTTATCTAGAAATAGAGTGTTTCAATAAAATAGTTATTCACGCATTAAATGGATCGAAATTTTAATTTTCCAATCTATTTTAATACATAAGATTTCTATTTTTAATGTTGTTTAGTTAAGTATACCTATTAAGAGTTTTCGTTCACTGAATTATTCAATTTGATAGCTTTCACATAAGTTTCTAAGGTTTCTTCTAGAATTCATTTTATGTTATGTTTTTTTGTGTTGTATTCTTATTTTCATTCAGAATGATTTTATTTCTTACAGAAAGCAAGTACATCAGAATTTAATGTTCCTTATTAAACCAACTCAGCTTGATCCCTTTATTCATCAATTGTTTTTGATTATTGTAAACTGATTTCAAGTCTTTTATTGCCTTTTGTAATTTGTTGATTCTTGTTATGAAGGAGTATTTTGAATTTTGAAGATAGTTTCTATCAATTTAATCACTCTGAGTGGTCTTCTTAGGTTTTCATTTTTAATTGTTTAATAAATTTTAAAATCAAAGGGATTTCACTCTTTTTGTTAATATTTCCAATTAACAATAGTTAAAGTATTGATATTTAATTATAATATGCTCCCAGAACTCTTAAATATTGAATAATTTAAAGAGATGATATGAATAATTAATAAAGTCAGTTCCATAAATATAGGAGATCCTCAGTTGAAGTCAATATGACTGTGTAATATTCAAATTATATAAAATATTGATAAAATGATAAATCTTTAAATTTTATTAATTTGAAACATTTATACCACAAGAATATTTATTTTATTCTTAGAAGGGGGTCCATAGATGTTCTGAGGAAATTAGTCCATTCCAAAATCTCTCCATCTATTCTCATTTATTAAATAAACATAATGGAATAGGATCTCAAAGGAGCTGTCATATAATCTCTGTAGACTACTGATGATACTGCAAGGACTAAGCGCCCTTACAACAAAATTTCTTCCGAATTACGTGCATAAATTTTGCATGCATTAACTGTGGAGAAAATCCCTCTTTCCGAAGTAGCAATTTGAATCAGATTTAGGTGGCTTAAAAGTTCCAAACGAAACCTTGCACATGCAAAGCCATTTTGCTTACTTATGAATTAGAGGGGAGAAGTGAGAAAAAAACTTCTAGAAGAGAAAGAGTTGAAATTGAATCAAAAATTAGAATTGTTATTTTGGACCCTTTTGGAAATAAGCATTAAACTTACGAAAATGCCAAATATGCAAAAGTATGGCATCAAATTTCATATATTAAATTAGTTATATACAGAGGACAAAGAACTAAGTGTGAACGAAGAATTCAACATCTAAAAGAAGGTTGTTTAAGAAGTTACTCAGCAATTAGGCGAATTCCAAACCAGTTGCTACCATTTACAGTCCCAATAGAGTTAAACATAAAATGATGAGCGTGCCCCTGATAATATCTTAAGAGGATTAAATATGGGCTTGCATTTAGTGACGTCCAAAATTAGAGAAGGGTAAATTACATTTAACAAGAAAACCACTAAAGAAAATATTAAGCAAAACAATCAAATTCATATTAATATCAATAATAATAATAATAATAGTAATAATAACAACAATAACAATAGTAATTAAACTAATAATTATAATAATCATAATAAAATTGAAAATGAAGTACCATTTTAAATAAATTACACTTAAATCTAATAATTTCTTAAGAATGTTGAAACCAAATCAGAAAGCAATCCTTATATCTTAGATTAATTGAACTAGTTGACCAATCAAACTATTTTTTAGATGAAACTTCTTTAAAAAATTTAATAAAGAGACTCTTAAATAAAGCAGTTTCAATAGCAAGTAGGCATGATCATTAGAAAGTGCTTTGAATGCCAATCTTGATAATATTTATACATTAATTCTATAATTCATATTAATCATTTATTATAATTTGAATTATTACAATTGAAATTTAATTATCAAGACTCCAAAATAAGCTATTGAAGATTACTCTAATCATATCATCATCTATTGAATATTGCTGCTTTTTAACCAAATATTAAATTTATGCTCGACTCATTCTATTTGATGTTAGTTTATTAATTTCTTTTCAAATAAATAGAAATGCCAAAATTAGTTATTTCAACTATTTATTTGAGCATTACAACAAAAGTTAAAAGAATACATTGAAAAGACTGGCATAAATGTAATAATACATTTAAATTACTGATGTCTTCCTATAGTCTTATTTGTAAGATTTACAATCACATCTTAAATATTATCAAGTATTGTCAAATAATATTTGATCCTAGCATTAAGATCAGTATGAAAATAATATCAAAGAGAAAAGCAACATTATTGAAATTTCCCATAAAATAGGTTATTAAAAAGAGAATTGCAAGGGATTTTGATTTTCTAAATAAAGCTAATAGAGACCCAAAAGGGTTCTTAATCAGAGATAGGAGAATAAATTTGAGCAACAGATGAAATTTAATTTAGAAAAACAATATTATTATTGTTTTGGTTGATTTGGCTACATTAAAATAAGAATAGTAAACACTCAAACTCATCTCTTAGGCATAAAAATTATGTTGTTAATTAATTCTGCAGTCATAAAAGGGAGAACTATTACTTTTAGGTTTAAATTTGGAATTATTAGACGAATGCTGTAACTGATATTATATAAAAAGCATTTTATGATAATTCTATAATAAATAACACCATATTAATTAAGAGAGAAATTATAATCAATTTGTTGAGTATCTCAACTTATGTATTAACCTAGGATTAGGTCCAACTCTTTTTATAAATTATCTTAGTTCTCTTTATTAAATGGTTTTATGTATGGCTCTTTAGGATTGAGCTCATTAAACTCTGAGAATTGAAACTTATCTCGATTATCCACTATATTAGTTTCCTATCCTGTTAGAATACAATCATTCTATTCTGGTTCTATTACTAATTGATATTGAGGTTTCTCCTTCTTCTTTTTGACCTTAATTTAGTTAGTTTCAGTAGAAGATTAGCCTTGCTATCCTTGAAATTAGGGTGAGACGGGTTCGATTTGTTGATCTTGACTCTCAGCATCCAACAAAAATGAATTTTTAGGTTGATATTTATGGGATTGTGGTTATTTCTAATTTATTGTGTAAGAGGGAGTCTTTTTCAACATTGAATGTTATTTAGGCTCTTCTAGAAATGGATGCTTTAAAAGTTCATCTGCGGTCGCTCTTTTTTTAGGATCTATTTATAAACATTTAGATAGGAAATCTTTGGCTTCAGTAGATTGTAATTAGTCTGGAATTGGGGGTGGTTTGGTTGATTTGCCTATTTTCACCATGATTGCAATGGCATCCTTATACTCAGAGTAAGGTGGTTATCCAGTAGCCATTTCGATTATGGTACAACCAAGACTCCAGATATCTGCCTTTTTACCATACTATTCCTGATTAATTACTTCAGGAGCCATGAAATTGGGAGTTCCACAGATGGATCCTATACTATCGTGTGTTATATCGTTCAATTACTTACTGCTGCCAAAATCTAAAATTAGATTGAAATTACCTGCTAGTTTACATCGACCAGAATTATCAATAAGGATGTTTCCTCCTTTGATATCTCTATGGATGACATTTCTTGCATGTAAATAACTTAATCCTAACAGTATTTATTTCAAATATGTTTTGATAAGTCTCTCCCTAAAACATCCAAATCTTTCTAGCAAAGTTGAGACTGAGCCTCCACTGACATATTCCAGGAATATATTTATGAATTGGTTTTTCTATTCGCAACCAATATAGCGTACAATATTTGGATGCTATAATTTGCTCAGCATTTCAATTTCTTTTTATAATTGTCTCACTTTCTACAATATTCATATATAATACATCGTCAATTTGATTTTAAATGAATACTTATTTCACAGCCATAATTTATCCATTCTTCTAGAGTCCCATCACTACCTTTCCAAAAGCACCTTAACCAAGTACTTCCCCTTATTCCCAATTGTGAATACTATTCGTGATATTCAATAAATAATACTCTGAAGTTGATTTGAGTGAGTGTCTCTCCAATTCCTCTTCCTTATTATCAATTATTATAACTTCCACATCTTAAATAAATGATTATTCAAGTTCTTATTGCCTCTCATTTTGATTAGTTTTATTGATGTATTCATATGCTTTAGTGGGTTTGAGTTGGTTCTTTTTTTTCGTGAAGCAGCAACCCATTTTTAATATTTTAATTTAATGTTTAAATAACATATATAAATTTTAAGGTTGAAAAGTATTAATTAAAGAATCGACTAAATTTAAACAGAATTATATAACAAATATAAAATTAGAAATGATATAATCTATTAAAAGTAAATTAATTAATTAAATAAATGAAGTCATCAGGAAATGTTATTTAACTATCGAATTATTACAAAATAATATTAATTATAATGCAATACGGAATATTATTTATGTTTTTGTCAACAGTGACAAGTTTCAGCTATTTGCCTGAAGTTGAGATCGACCTAAGTGCTACCCCAAAATAAAGATGGAAATAAGCAGTCAGAACCATCCTTGACTTGCATGGATATGAAAATTCTTTTGGTCCAGTCTTTGAATTTCACAATAAAACCACATTCTATATCTTGAATACAGACGACTATTCAACAATAGCAAACGCAATTAGAACCCATTATCCTGAATATTCATCGGAATTAGATGGTATTGTGGAAGAGCTCAATAGAAGTGAAATAACATTTGAATATTTATCTGCATGGGCATATTTTCACGAAATCAGTCATATCTCAGGTGAAATGATTGAAAGCACAGGTGTTCTACTCTCAGTTGGCGATTAAATTATACATGGAAGAAATATGGAATAAGCCCCTGCATAAGCTAGAAATATGGTCTTACATCTAATCATAAAAAAGGATGATAAATATCTAGGTGAGTCAGTTGACTGGTAATGGTTCAAAGTAGGGTTCTCTACCTTACTTAAATACAATGTTGCATCCCTTGATTAAAATTGGAAATTTAGTGATCCCATCAGTAAAGATCAGCTCCTTACTTTCATTTAATTAGGAGTACCCTCTTTAGCTTGGGAATATAGGCATGTGTTAGTTAATGATAATTTGAATACTTTTCATAGAGTTGTCTTATACTTAGAACAAAATCAAGTAGCTTGTGCTATTTATAATGTTATTGGAGGAACCAGCAGAAATTAGGGAGTAATCATCTCCAAAGATCCATTTGATATGAATCCAACCATAAGTTTGAATACTTCAATTCTCGGTTAATCCAATTATTAGTACTTGGTGTAAACCAATTATGATCATTGGTTACCTGACCCTTAAAACGATTAAAGAAGAACCATTGCAGAGAACTTGTTAGGCTAATTACAAACTAATCTAAGGAATGAATTCGGAGTTTTTACTGTAATGGACACATATCCCATTCATAATGAAGGCACTTTCTATACTATTATAATGAATACTAAATATAATAGGTTGATAGCATTTGGATAGCCTAGTATTACCTAAACTGATAATTGATAATTTATTGATGTAAATATTCTTGTATAAATTTATCAAATATCTAATTTTATTGATATATTTTTGCTCTGTATTTTAATAAATAAGTTCGCGACGTCATTAAATGTATTAATGTTTAAAATATAAAACTAAACATCTATTAATGTTACTATATAATTCTACTCATATACATTATGTATAATGTGCCTACTAAAAGTTAGGATCTCTGTTGGAATTTAAACAGTTGGCTAAGTTGCATTAAAAATTTCCATTTTATTTGTATTTATAAAAATTATTAGTTAACAAATAAACCAAAATTACTAGATACAATGCAAAAGTTTTTAGAATTTAGATGTGAATATATATATAAATGTGTAGAAGGATCAGATGCTTTGTATATATTGTAAAATTAAATAAAGAAAATATTTTATTAGTAATGTTATAATTCCAATTTTTTAAAGAATTTCCAAATTAAACCTAGTAGCTAGTGCAATCAAAGTAATTGGAATTATCAGGCAGATAAAAAATAAGAATAATGCAAGATTATTTTTATTAAGGTCGGGCTCAATCAGGAAGGAAGTAAATTCTCTATCTCCAGATTGGTTAATTAAGTTTAAGTAACCTATTCATTCAACATGATATTGTTGTAATGAAAACTCAGTCTAGGCCTAATTAAGCCAATACTAAAATTCTCAATCTGAACACATTTCTTGAGATTGTTTTTACATCTAATGACGCAAAAATATTATAAAAATTATATGAATGTTTTTGCGAATGTAAAAGATTGTTAGAAGAACATTAAAACATAAATATGAATTACTTTCTTATCAATTGAGTAGCATATCTATTCTTTTTATTGATACCTTTTTCTTTTAAGTTAACAATAGAAGCTTGAAAAAATTACAGAATTTAAGTTTCCAAACACAGAATTCAATAATAGATCATATAGTATGAAGGTATATTTTGAATTTTCATACAATATACATATATTCTTATAGCATCAATCTTTGAAAATAAATAATTCAGAGAAATAATAATATGGATAGTATAATTAGATTGATTCTGAATAGTTTTTATCATTAAAACATGAAAAGTGAAAAATTTGCTATGAACTCACAAATAATAAGGAGAACATTTCAAGCCCACACTTGTTAGACTACTTCTCTGTTTATTCAATAAATTACGATAAGTCCTTATAGTAAAATTGAAAAGGAGTTCAAAATGGTAATTATAATTTATGATTTAACAAAAAATGATTATGATTATATAATTCAATATAAAAGCATTTTAGTTAAATTATTTTCTTTTTACAAATGTTGATAAAAGTCCATATCAATTATACTTATTTTTTAATTCTAAGCCATACTTAATGCTTGAATTCCAAAAATTNAATATTCTTGTATAAATTTATCAAATATCTAATTTTATTGATATATTTTTGCTCTGTATTTTAATAAATAAGTTCGCGACGTCATTAAATGTATTAATGTTTAAAATATAAAACTAAACATCTATTAATGTTACTATATAATTCTACTCATATACATTATGTATAATGTGCCTACTAAAAGTTAGGATCTCTGTTGGAATTTAAACAGTTGGCTAAGTTGCATTAAAAATTTCCATTTTATTTGTATTTATAAAAATTATTAGTTAACAAATAAACCAAAATTACTAGATACAATGCAAAAGTTTTTAGAATTTAGATGTGAATATATATATAAATGTGTAGAAGGATCAGATGCTTTGTATATATTGTAAAATTAAATAAAGAAAATATTTTATTAGTAATGTTATAATTCCAATTTTTTAAAGAATTTCCAAATTAAACCTAGTAGCTAGTGCAATCAAAGTAATTGGAATTATCAGGCAGATAAAAAATAAGAATAATGCAAGATTATTTTTATTAAGGTCGGGCTCAATCAGGAAGGAAGTAAATTCTCTATCTCCAGATTGGTTAATTAAGTTTAAGTAACCTATTCATTCAACATGATATTGTTGTAATGAAAACTCAGTCTAGGCCTAATTAAGCCAATACTAAAATTCTCAATCTGAACACATTTCTTGAGATTGTTTTTACATCTAATGACGCAAAAATATTATAAAAATTATATGAATGTTTTTGCGAATGTAAAAGATTGTTAGAAGAACATTAAAACATAAATATGAATTACTTTCTTATCAATTGAGTAGCATATCTATTCTTTTTATTGATACCTTTTTCTTTTAAGTTAACAATAGAAGCTTGAAAAAATTACAGAATTTAAGTTTCCAAACACAGAATTCAATAATAGATCATATAGTATGAAGGTATATTTTGAATTTTCATACAATATACATATATTCTTATAGCATCAATCTTTGAAAATAAATAATTCAGAGAAATAATAATATGGATAGTATAATTAGATTGATTCTGAATAGTTTTTATCATTAAAACATGAAAAGTGAAAAATTTGCTATGAACTCACAAATAATAAGGAGAACATTTCAAGCCCACACTTGTTAGACTACTTCTCTGTTTATTCAATAAATTACGATAAGTCCTTATAGTAAAATTGAAAAGGAGTTCAAAATGGTAATTATAATTTATGATTTAACAAAAAATGATTATGATTATATAATTCAATATAAAAGCATTTTAGTTAAATTATTTTCTTTTTACAAATGTTGATAAAAGTCCATATCAATTATACTTATTTTTTAATTCTAAGCCATACTTAATGCTTGAATTCCAAAAATTATAAGCATAAATGCATATAAAAATAGATAACGGATAATTTCAGATAAATTAACTAAATAAATTTTGCTTGAATATAATAATAATTAATAATATTTAATTCACAATTATTCAAATGTAAGGATTACCTCAAAAAAAGTGTCAGCTCCTATTTAAAGAATAGATGCCTGTTAAAAAAAAGAGTTCATAATTTGTGAAATTGAAAACTCTCACTTTAAGTAATTGGAAATCAAAAGAATTGACATCGCAATTACTTAGTCCAATAAAATATTAACCTCCTCCAATCATGGAACCGAGAAGCTAATCAAGAGCTAATTTCTTTTAATCTTAGCATATCATAATAAAAATATTTGATGGAAAACAAAATTTTATGAAAAAGCAATATTTCAATTTCTGATCATTATTTATATTAAATATCTGATATCATAATCAATAATTTCTAATTTACGTCTGAAATTCATGACGATTTACAAAAGCATAGAAGGAATAAGAAATAAAATAAAAAAGATGAATTTGTGTTTTTGTAATGAAAGGATATACCTTAGTAGAAACTAAATTACTTCTACAAGGAATATCAATCAAATTCAGTAGTTTACAAGAAATAAAATATAAAGAAAATAATGTAGTCAGTATTACCTCTAAATTAGTTTGTATTTTTTTTACAAATTACCTTATTGTTTATATCATACTTTTTAAAGGTTATAGAAAGTAAGCAAATGAATTTAAATGATAAAATATTCTAAATGAACTCTTTTTAAGAATATTAATATTTTTATTCTTTTAGTATCGAAGAACAATTAAAGCTTTGAATATCGAAATAGGTAATTATTTTTAGTATTATTCTAACATCCAAAATTGAAAGGTGTAATTTTCGAATCAAAATTAAGATTATCTTTAATGTATTTTAATTACTGTATTTTAATCTCCTCTTTTTTTTCTATATTAATATAATAAATTTTTTAATCTTAAAACATTATTAACTTTGAATAGATTATTGAGAATATATTATTATCAATGATGAATGAAACTTATATATAAACAAGTTTTCATTTCATGCAAATTATTATTATTATGAATATTAATAATAATAATATAATTTATAATTATTGTATTGAATGATAATTATTCAATGTTTCTTTTTTCTCCATGAATTGACCTTGTCTGTTAACCAGTCTTGAGTTAAAAGAGTAATCATTGTGTGTGGTGCAATTCTGAAATAAAATGTTGGAAATCCTACCCAAAGTCCCACAATTCCTTCTCTTTTAGCTGTCTATGAATAGTCATGTTTCTTACTTTTCCCATCGCATCAAAAATAGAGGAATAAGGATATACACCTGCCGCATCCTTTTTCATTTTCTACATTTTTGTTTTTGCATTGTCAAAAGGCAAAGCACAAAATGAACTCAAAAACCCAGCTGCTGCAGATGCTCTATTAGAAATATATTTTAACAATATACAATAATCGAGTTTATTGAGTATCTTTGGTTCCAAAATAGTGATTTAATCGTTCCTTTATCTCATCATAAGGTCCCAACATTGCCACGTTAATTACAATTGCTCTAATAACTGTTGGAGTCGACCCTCTCCATAATGCTACTATTCCTTCATCTTTCACAATTTTATAAAATGCATCAAAAACATTTTTGTATCCTCTTCTCTCTTCAACAGGCAACGTGCTATCTGCCTAGATTCTGACCAAAGCTAAATCAGCTGGATTACCTGCCAATGAGCCAATGAAACCTGCTACAATTGAACACCAAGATTTAGCTAAAAATGAAGGCTCTTTTCCATTGTTTGCTTGCTTTGAACTTTAATACATTGTCTTATAAATTCCCATACGAGTGGTAGTGTAAAATACTTATCTAGCTAATGCTGAGTCAATTCCTTTCCAAAAACTCAACACACCTCCTTCTTTTAAGATTTCAGAGAAGACACGAAATGGACTGATTTCGCTACCTGCATTAGGACCCAATTTTTCTGATTTGAGCTGGATTCTAACTTTGACTAAGTCAACCGGCTAGATAAAACACGTAGCCACGCATCCAGATGAGCCACCAATTGCAAATGGTTACAAAGTATCAGCAACTTTAGTCAGCCAATTCTTCTCAAGAACATTTTCACTCATTATTGATGCGTATTATTGTATTTAATATGATAATTAACAAATGATATATATTTTGCAATAAATCCAATATTTATTATATAAATAATTCATTTTCACTCTAAAAATTGTACATTATTCTTTTAAAACAAATTCTCAAGGTGTTATTATGAAGAAATCAATTTGACAAAGCAATCTCAAATGTATTCTAAAATTAGTTTTACAATTTTAATTAGAAATTATTTAATTTTATGTAGAAATCAAAATTAGTTAGTATTTATTAAAATAAATAAGTGTTTCTATTTTAACGAAGTAAGTATTCAGAAATTACTATTTCCTTATTTGCTCTGTGTTCTCCAATAGGCAATTTAGGATTTTTTACTCGCTTTGTATTCCTATTAATTAATCGTTTACATTATAATTATAATTATTTCTAAGCTTTTAATAAGTGTTGTTTATATTTTGGATTATATCTTATTGCCAGGGTCTTTTGTATGAAAAAATGCAATTCAATACATTTTGGGTAACAGCTGATTATAAAACATGCAAATTGAGAGTATAAATTTATTGATGATATATGCGTATTTATTAGTGGATTTCGAAATAAACAAAATCTTGAAATAATTTTAAATTCTTCTTAATCAAATGGCTTAATTTCATAAAGGTTTTACATGGACATAATGTAAGAGTACTTTGAAAACAAAAAATACCTTCATCAATTTAAGACAAACGGTGACTCCTAATCAAGGACCAGTTTTATTGAAGATTGATACCGAGAGAGAATTGAAATATACAAATGATCTAGGATGGAATTGGCATAAGAGTTGGAATATTCCAAACATTTCTGTAAAAATTTCCTTATAGAATGAAGAATGCACATAATGGATCAATTGCTAGGTATCTTATTTAATTCTAATTTTAGGTTTAATTACTGGCAGTGAAGTTGTTATAGAATGATCTCTTTGAAGAAGTAGGATTAGAAGGAACAACATAATACGACATTATAGATGGTAAAGCCTTCTTTTCGGTATTTATTATTATCAATCGTAGGGCGTAAAATTTAATAGCACAACTTATAATCACTAAGGACATAGATTTCAGTTATTAATATTACTGAAGGAGAGAGAGAACATCATTCTAGGGTTATAATCACCACCAGTTTTTGTCGACAGTAGAAAGAGTGCTCGTGATGAACACAGACAAATCTAATATATCCAACCTTTCGAACCTAATTATCTAGAACGCAACTTCTGTAAAAAAGAAAAACATTTTAACGATGTAGTTGACGCTCCAATTGAAAATAATGAAAATGGATTACACAATTATTTAACAGCCCCAAATATTAGAAATAAAGTATAAACTCCAATCTATTTTAGATAAAACATCCCTTATTTATGGCACTCAAGTTCTCCAGATGTTTAAATATCTACTATTAAAATAATTTAGAAACTGATAATTATCTAATTGAGTTTTAAAAACAATTAATGTCAAAATATCAATAATCTCAATACATCATCGTCTTTTAATCAAATAACAATAGAATTAGAAAGAAGGTAATCTTTATTATTTAATTTCAGATTGAGGAATCCTTAACTCAACTTTTTGGCCAAAGTATGATATCCGTTGTTGAAAGAAAATATCTTGATGAAACCTAATTTAAAAAACTCGAATTTTCATCAGATGATTATTCATCAATCTATCCTTAATTATAAGAATTAATGAATCAATATTCATAAGATTAATTCAACCAATCTGTTAAATAATAATAAGAATAAGAATAATAATAGGAATAATAATAAGATATGAATATAGAAGAAGAATAATAATAATAATAACAATAACAATCTATTCAAACTGAACAACCTATTCAACAACAACTACCTAAAATATTAACCCATTCAGAAAGAAAATCTGCATTTACAAAATATCTTGATAAATTACCAACTAAAAACTTCGAGGAAGAAAAATAAGAATAATCAAAGAGAATGGAAAAACTCAATAACATTCGAGAAATGGAACACTATGATAAAGTTTAAAAATTAGTCAAGGTCGAAGAAGAACTCATTTAAAATAGAACTTAATATTAATAATAATTCTAATAATAATAGTAATAATTATAATAATAATCATATGCACCAATCAATTCATTTTCAATCCTACTATAATAAAAATTGTAAGAATAGATCTTGTAGTATTATTTTATCTAATAGTAGCTAATGCTACTTTAAAAGCCCCCTTCTGTGTGATATATTTCTATATAGAATCATATAAATATTAACTTAATATATCAAAATCAATCTAAATTTTTAATCTTAAATATTAAGACTATTACTTTGATTCCTCTTTTATATAATTATGTTAATTATCAGAGAATCTCTGGAACTGATTCATATTTACATTTTATTCATTTAATTATGTTATCTCTAACCTAGAGTTGAAGATAAATATAGCAAGACATTTGTCTAGTTCATATGTATTTTAAAATTATACACAAATGTATTAAACACTATCAAATTTAATATTTTCTTTAATAATCCAAGAATTTTATAAAATTCAGTCAAAATTTAAGAGATTAAGTGCTAATATACTCAAAATAACACTAACTCTTAAATGCTTTTTATTTAGAACTAATTTTTAATATTTTATTCAATATTTTTATCAATATCTACATTTATAAATAATAGAATCATTATAAATTCCTTTATCTAGATTTTATACTTAATAACAATTGTGTTAAATCACTTTATAAATTATCAAATATGAAAGTTTTTCTTAGGTTTTTGTGTAAATTATTAAATAATTACAAATCATAAAATTAAAATAAATTAATAATTCAAATTTCTATTTACTTAATTTTTGTATCAATACCATAATAATGCATATTTTTAAATTTATAATAGTCTTCAAACTGTTGTTAATAGCTCAAAGATATTATTGTACTTTGAATAAAAGGGCTTCCTTATAATATTTAAATAATTAATAAATTCTATTAAATTAGGCTTTATATTGAATGATATTTTCTAATATAACACATTCAATAATTCTTAAATGGAGTTGACATATATATTTAATAGATGAATTTAAAATATTTTAATATTTAGATGGATAAATAGCAAAAGATTGATTACAAGAATTGAAAAAGTTTATGAAAGATAATTAGAAAAAAATAAAATATCATTAGATAAAAGGTAAAAACAAAAGAATTTAAAGATAAATATAAAAATCATAATAATCCCAATATTTTTAAGTCGAAGATAACTGTTTAAAGAGTATTAAAAATGAAGTAAGTTTAGTGTTGAAGGAATTGAACCAAAGATATATTGTACAGTTCTAGTGAACCCATACCGAGATTTAATGATTATAAATTGTCAAGGTTGTAAACTATTCTTAAGAATACATAATTCTAAGAAAAAGAAGTTATTATATATATACAAATTTAAAATAAATAATTTTATGGATTAAAATTTTTACCAGCCTTACTAATTGAAGAGAAACAGTATAGTATAATATTATATTATAGAGGAATTACTTACTTTTTTCGGATCAACTGGATTACTAATATGACTGTTTAGAATTGGAAAATGATTAATGGGCAAGCACATCTATATTGAAAGGCTTTCCATAATATATTAAAATAAGGATTTAAGATTATTTTCCTTTGAAAATATTTTTCAATGTAGGAGCTTTTAAATGCAATATTTATTTTTCATTTTTAACCTCTTAGCCTTCGGAAAGGAATCATCAGAAACATGTTGTTCTAAAATAATAAAAAATCATTGTAATTAAGAAACCTGAAGAACACAAGAATTATTTATTTTTCTCTCTCTTGTCAGATTATAGTACTTCAATAAAACTTAAGGCTTGGTTTCAAAGTATAAAAATTAAGAATTAACATAATAGCATCCCAATATGACAGGAGTTATTTTTTGTGTTACGATGGAAAAGAATAACTCAGAATGCGAAGTGGTTATTAGAATAACAATAATACAGATGATGAATCTTTTAATACAAGCAAAAATAATATATCTTCTTTAAATATGTAAAGTATTGGAAAATCTCTAATTCATGAAAGTGTCCCTCCAATTAAATTATTTAGTGATAATCGTAGAATCAATTCAGTCAAACAAAGATGCGAATAGGTTTCGTTAAAAAATAAAATATTATTAGTTTAACAGAAAAAACTTTAATTATTATCTTAAAATGTAATTTCAAGATACCAAAGAATGTTAGTACAATCTTATAAATAATTACATCAATAAAGAATGATGAAAAAATACATCAATTAATGGATAATTGCCCTTAATTTTATAAAATATGTTGATATCCTCTATGCTCATTTTAAAATTAACAAAATATTAAGATGCATGAATAATTCTCCGAAACATTATGCACAAAGATGGAAATAAGTTAATGAAAAAAATACCTCTCTTAATTTGAGAGTTTTAATGTAAACCAATTTAACTCTATCAATCTTCTCAAAATAACTAACTGAAAAAATTTCACGATAAATATCGGATCTTATCTTGATAACTTTAAATGATACATTTTTTATAAAAACGTAAGCATAATTATAGCAATCTTTTATTAATTTTTACCTTAAGGTTAAGCTAATCTAAGAGTTTTATTTTGCACAAAGAAATAAGTTCTATCTTTAGATGGAGCAAATGATTTAAAATATCAGATAGCAGTCCCCATAAATTCTTATTTCTAAACAAAGAATGAAAAGAATTATGTTCTTGTTTTACGAAAAGTTGTGTGCTAAACATAAAGATGAATATAAAAGGTTTTTGGAGTTGGAAGTACCTAATGTTACTTTGCTAACATCAGTGTTCGCAATATTTTCAAAACCAAAATTGAATATTATGAAGAATCAAGCATTGTTGCTCTAAATTATTGAACAAACCCAATGATTTATTGTTATTAAATACATTTCTGAAAATATTATAATTCACTTTGCGGCATCCCATTGTTATTTAAGTCCAATAATTGAGCTAATGGTTCCAAAGAAACCAATCCATTTGCCTGGCACTCTTCCATTACTGATAAATCCATAAGCACTCTCATAGTTAAAATATTATAGATACCAACAAGTCCATAAAGGCTCTTAATAGGTCCAATTTGAGATTGAAAAGACGTTGGGGTGACTTTGAATCTTAACTTTTATTTTCTTCTTCTCTAATTTCTAAAATTAATGCCACGCAATCAAAGAACGCCTCAAAGCACCAAAGTGCGTCACTCCAATAATCAGCTTTAGCTTCGAGTTATGGGTTTTGTATCACTTAAATCTAAGTTAAATAATGAATTTACTTTACAAAACCAATGAGTATGATCAACAAGGAAATAAAGGAAGCAAGAGATGTTCATCAATATTTTATTGAGAATGATTGCTTTATTTCCTTTTTATTTCGATAATTCCATAATCGAAATAATGATTCCAATTGTTCTTCCAAATCTTAAGACTTTCCTTGTTAAACTCATGTTTGAGCTTAAATTTTTGCACTTTAATGATAATTCATCTTATTTCAATTCCTTCAATTATTCTGCACAAAATTTACCAAAATATTGTAAAATTCTACAAGACTAATCAAATAATAATTTATTCAATACTTACTTTGTCTCTTCCAGAAGTTTTAGATAATAAAATAACAACTCTTTTAAAATTTTACATATTAAAATATATATTATTAAATATTATGTTTTGATAAATTTAAGAAAATCATCTTCTTCTAACTCCTGCTCCTTCCAATTAATTTACAATCTTGGGAAATAGGGATTATTAAGTTAACAGTTAATCCATCAACTTATTGTGTTCATTGGTTCTAAAGTTATTTACTAAAAATACCTTTCAACCCATCTGTTATTAGTATTATCTAAGTTATCTGTAGCTGTCTTGAAATTGGTTTAGGCATCTCTGAGTAAATTTTACTTGGTTTAAATTTGAGCTTATCAATAATAAACAATTATTACCATCTCTAGTTTAGATTTCAGCCTAGATGGTTGGAATTACAATTGTTGATAAGTTGTTTATTCTTTAGTTATACTGGCTGAGATTGTGATCATCAATGGATCTAACCTATTGATAGGCATTTTCTAAGTCAGTTTTGTTTTTCACAATGGTGTCTCTCAAATTTTGAATTAACTTCTAAACTTTAGCACTTGCTTCAGAGTCATTGAAACTTGGAGCCATGATTTAAGTGAATGCAGTAATCAAAGGACCATACATGATTCTTTGATGTTAGAGTTACTTTAGGCCTTCTTCTAAGAATGAAACACCTCTGTTCTAAATAAATGAACCGTCTCTGAGTTATCCGATCAATTACAAAGCTTAATCAAGAGCTTAAACGGCATTTGTATATTGATTTTATTGATCCTTGAAGATTTCTTCTTCCTTTTTGATTCTTGCTGCTAATCCATCAGCCAAAGATTAAACTTCCTTCAATTCATCTACTTTTCCATTCAAGGCAATTTATAATAAATCTCTGCTTTCAGTGAAATCTGTAACATCTATTTCCAATGATGCAATCTAATAAGGTAAGCTAATTGGTTTACTTCATTCTGGAATTGAGTAATCTGACCTGAAAAAAATTCCTTGTCTGTGAAATATTAGACTTCATCTTACTAATATGCTTGCTATTCATCAGCCAATCTTTATTTGATTGAATTTTGTAAGTCATCAAGTGCTGCATATAATTTAGAGAAATCAAATTGTTATGCCTTTGATTTTAGGCTAAGTAATTTCAAGAATGCTTTGCCCAAATGAGTTGATTCCAATTCATTCATTATTGGATTTGATAAAGGACCTTGAATTTGACTTGCCAAAGTGAGAGAAATCAATAGTACAGAAACTAATTTCCTCATACAATCCGTTTTTAATATTAATATAAAAAATTATCATTTATATAATATTAAATTGGAATACACTTTATTTCATATTTTCTGCATTTTAATCTTGTTTCCCTATGAGATTCCTAGTTAATCCTATTAGATTGACCTAATATACCATTTATACCTGTATAGCATTATTATTTGCTTATTTTTCTCATATAATTCATATATATAAAGTATATTTCATTGCAAAATCAAATTTTAGCTGAATAGCAATGAAGTAATTTTAAACATTACATAACATAGGTTAAATTTAATTTTATTCCCCTTGAAGATGATTTGAAATTATTAAACAGATAATTCTATTAAATCCAATTTTAGTTGAGATTAAATAAATTTGTGTTAGCTTTTTGTTTATGAAAAGAAAAGCCTTTAATCATCTCTAATATTTAAAGAAATAATTAATAAAGATTTTGCTTAATAAATTTAATAAGTTTATTTTTTGAATATGTAAGAATAACTAGATCGAGTCAAAGTTTAATTAGAAACAGAAGTAAAATAATTAGCACTAGAATTTGTACGAGAATAATACTTAGAAATCTTTTTATATCTATATGTTTATTTTTTAATTTCCTTTTATTTAGAAAATATTTTATCAATAATCTAGGTTGTGATTTGCCTGATTTTTATTGATATATGTAATATTTGTAACTTTTATAATAGGCCGATGTGCTTAAACTTGTTATTGCTTATAAAAAGAATTAAAGGTGTATTATTATTTAGAATCATTTATATATGCTTTAATGAAACTATGTTTTATTTTGATTGTTGTGCTTGAAATTGAGTTTTATTTGATGTTAATACTGTTTCCATTATTAATGTTGATCCTTAGATTGCTTATCTATTGCAATAAAAAAAAATATTTCGCATTTGTTGCATTTTAATAGTTCGTATAGCATAAAGAATGACATAATAGTTTAATGTACTATGGAAGATAGTAATATTAGTTGAAACTTTATCGATCACTCTAAAATTGGATAGTTTTGTTGCTTGGGATTGGATACAAGTCTTATGGTTGTTTTTGATTCTACTAATATTAAATGGAGTGATAACGTTTGTCTCAGTTCTATATTTTGCAATAAAAGTAATTCCAGACTTGATCAAGAAAAGTGAAAAATAGAAGAGTAAGATATAATATTCATATAAAGATGCGTATTACATGTAATTTGTTTTGTATTAGACTACAATATTGTTGACAAATCTATTTTTATATCTCAATCTCTTTGCTTTGATTATTGTCCTTCCTATTCTATTCGTTTTTTTAACATCATTCACATATATGAAGAAGAAAGATTTGGAATAATATTATGCAAATTTCATATTTAATTTAGAAATGGGAAAAGACTTAGAAGAAAAGCAATAACCCTATGAATAACCTACTATCCTCTAAAGAGTTTCAACTAATTATTACAAACCCATTATCACCAATATGGGATAAAGGTAATCAAGTCAGCCTCCCATGTTGAGTAATGATCTATAATCAGTGAATTCTGAGGAATCCAATTTGTGTATTATATGTTAAGATAGAATTGGAGAAAAGATATTCATGCCGTGTGGTCATGGCAAATTTTGTGCCTAGTGTATTGGAAATACTGAAGCATGCTTTCTTTGTAGAATTGAAATTGCCTAGGTTTTAACAGTTTAATAAGAACATGTAAGTTTTGGAATTGTTGCTAAATGAATATGTAACAAAAATGATATATATCATATTATGTATTAACCATTATATTTATTTTATATTCTAAATTGAAGCCTAAAGAGCAGTTCCAATGAGTATTAAGGTTTGCAAAGAAAATCAATAGGTTTAAATTGATGAAGTTCAATCAAAAATGCCCTAAAAATTATGATATTTTTGAAGAATTAAAATCATTTTTATTCAAAATTTTATCTTGTTCATAATTCTAATATTCATATATTAATCTAAGATTTTTTGGTAATATTGTATATTATGATTGCTATTAAGTTGGTCTAATTGACGTGTTTGTCTTTAATAAATATAATTAAATTGGTCAAATTAAAATGTTTGTCTTTAATCAAAAACTTTCAAATTTCTTAAACATTCATATTATCTATTTCAGTAATATTATATGTCAATATGGTTAGCAGATTGCAAATAATTGTTTTATGTTAATAACAAAAGATTTAGTATTTTATGTTTTAAACTATTTATATAAACAAGGATATTTATTAGTGAAACTATTAAAATACCATCATTCAATGCTTTTAGATATCATAATATTATAGAATTACAACTATAATAGAGATATCATTGCTAGAATATTAACTGAATTCCTTGAAGTAAAATCAATATATAACTTTAAAATGAAATTAATCAATATAATTAATAATTGGAGAATTTTTAAATTAATCAACCTTGTGGCTATAAAATAAGGGTTTCGAGTGGCAAATCTCTATGATTTCATAATCTAATTAGATGATTGTTTTTTACATATTAAGTGAGAATGAGATCGTCTATTATATAATTTAAAAATTTTCATACAATACATTTTATGATATATTGATTATAAATGTTATGTTTTAATCATGTCTTTTGGAGTACTTTTAGATAAGCTATAACTATAGCTTCTTTATTTAAATTGTATCTTCCAACTTGATAATTCTCTTACATTTCTTTTCCTCTGTAAAACAGTTTCATGGATTCCAATTAAATTTAATGACCCTTCTGCAACTCAACACTTATTATTTCTTTCAAATCCACTACACTCTAATTCTGCTTGCATTCTACCACAATATCCTTACCATTCAAATTGACACTGCGGATCGTTAATTTTACAGAATCATTACCGTAATTTTAAATCAAACCTCTGTCCTCAAATTTCTCATTTGAATACTCTATTGGATCATTTATGCAAAATATTGGTACATCGTATTTTTGTCCCAATTTATCATATACATGTTATAAGGAATCTTTGATTGGTTTCAATTCAGCCTCCTGTACTAGTAAACGAGCAGTTTCTAATATAATTTTATTCTCGTACCCTCGTCTTCATGTATGATCGACCTTAAGATCTACCAAATCTCTTGTTTTCCCTCAACTCTGGTTTCTTAAATCAATTATATAATTCATTACTTACCCCAAAAAACAGTCCTCAACTTTTCGATCTAACCAATATCAATATGACTTTTATATGCTTAGGTTCTCTTTAAACCCTTACCACTAACTTGTTATTCCAAAATATCAAAATATATTTTATATTATTCATTAACATCCTGAATTGCATTCCCATTCTATTACTATCTACCAATTGCCCTAGGCATTCTCTATTATTCATGACCTCCATGATGGTTACCCTCCCTATTTTCACTATGAGAACAGCAACTTCCCATTAAATTAATTTTATTTTATTATATTTAAAAAATCATCAATAAATAGCTCATATCAATTCAATTCTATCCTCTCTATAAGTAAGTTCTCTTGTTGTTAATTCTATTTTTGAATCCTTCGCTCATTCTAAAATCAATTCAAATAACTTCGAATTTTTCACAATTTGATTTTGTTTATCAATTGTAACTAATATTAAAAATAAATATTAAATTCATACTTAGTAAAAAAATAGAGCCTTGCGACCTTCTTAAGTAAGTGGTGAAAATTTAGAGAATTTAATAATCTGTGATTAGTTGTTTACATCAATTTAAATTATAAAATAAAAATGAAATTTAATGGAAGATTTAAAATCATTAAATGATTTAATCTAATAATCAGCTTTTTGAAAATTCATCAAGTATTTATCATAAATTATTTAATCATTGAATTATATATATTTTTAATGAATAATTCAATCCATAATTGGTTATTGTAATTATATCTAAGCATAATATGTAAGATTGCTATTTTCTTAAAATGATTAGACAAGCTCATCAAAGTTATCATAAATTAATTTAAAGCTATAATCACTGACTTCAAGTTAGACCTAAAATGAATAAATAATAGTTACAGGATTGGGTTATTTGACCTTCATGAATATTTACGCCATGTTTTTAGGAACCTCACTTTTAGTCCATTGATAATTATAAATATTAAACTTTGGAACATTTTCTTCTCCATCTGCATTTCCACCATCTTTAGGCTCTTCATCACCACCATCGCCTTCTTGTTTAGGAGGTGGGACTTCTGGTTTTTCTAAAACCCACTCAGGATCATTGATTTCTGAATTTAATGGTTATTCAGTGATGGCATACAAGACTTTTATCTATCCCAAGGACTTCTCGACCATCATCAATTCATCTGTGGCTCTTGGGAATATTTGTTCTTGTTGTTATTTGTCCCCCTATTAATCAGCTGATATGTAACCCCACAACAATACATCTCTATTATATTAATTAATATGAATTCTTACCTGCTTTAAATAGGCAACTCATCTATGTATTACTTAACTAATTTCATCACAGTTTCAGGAGTGAAGTTGGATGGGTTTTTACAATTTTATTTTGTCCATCTCATCTCATAATCGTTAGAGAGTTTCTCAAAGTTCTTAGCAATTAATTATTCAACATCAACAAATGCCATTCTGTGTTTTGCAGCAATGTTGACGTATATCAATTTCAATGCTTCGTAGATGTCTGAATCTAAATTAGCTAAGATTGATGCCAAATACACTCTTTTTCCAAATATCTAATCGATTGCTTTAAAATTCTATTCCAAGGAATAGTTCGTATCTTATTTAAATAATTTACAATCAGGTTGTTGTTATACATACACTTAAACTTACTTTAAGATTTCCTCATGTGCTTTTGCATTAGTAATCATCTTCTCTTTGTCATCATCTGTCATTTCTTGTGCTGCATCTAATTCGCTCTTGATTTTAAATCTAATCCACTAATTAGCTTAATCTAATCCAATATTTAACACCCAACTAGCTTGTCCCAAATTTAAAAACTATAAAATCTACTCTGGCTTTTCACATCCTGGAGGGAATCTAATAAAATTAATATTTTGCAATACCCATCAAACACATACTTTTCATTTGTGACATTACTAAAGAAATCCTTATAATATTTGATTATCATAGGCAGAGTCAATTCTTCTATTTGTTCTCCAGGCACTGTGCTTAACTTCTCCTTCAATTAAGTGATTGCAGTTTCTCCCCATTCAATCAAATTAAAGCCAAATTTTTATGAGATGTACTTAGCAAATGTTGACTTACCTGACATTACAGGACCAATGACAACACCATACTTTACTCTTTTTGTTAAATACGACTGGAATGGTCCCAAATCTTCATTTTGAATTATTAGATTCTTGCCTTCGGCTGAATAATGCAATACTGGGTTTATTTTAGCAGAAAATGACACTGATTTACCCTCCTTCAAGAAATTGATCAATCCTGTAATGGGGAACAACTTGTCTTCAAAGGTTCTAAATTCCTAATACTTTTCAGGGAAGCTCGTAAGTATAAATTTATTTTATTGAGGATCTTCATACAAGTATTTCCTCAACAATTCTATTTGCATTTAAGGTGGCACCACCTAACCTGAGTTGAGGAATGCACCCATTTATTTTCCTTGTGGAGTTCCTTTGGCTAACTCTTCTTCGCATAGTGTTTCCATATGCAAATGCTTGAATCCCAATTCTGTCTCCACTTTATTCAAGTAAACTTCCGCCAATTCCTCGTTATTATAGGTCAAGGCCACCAAGACCTTTGGCTTTAAAAAACTCATGATCGATTGAATGATCAAATCTGAGGACTATTAAAAATTATTTGACAATCCTTTTTATACTGCATCGACAGTTACAAAGAATTGAAACTTCTTTAAGTAAGCCAGCAGTTCATCACGATTTTAGAGGAAGTTGCTAAATCTCTAAAAACGATGTTTCTTTTGATCCTCTGTACTCAATAATCTGATATTCTATTCAACTTCATCTTTGCTAGATTGGAAATATACGACATATCTGGGTTTTTGATAATGCTCAAAGAATACAACAGCTTAAGCCTTTTTATCTAGAAATCCATCAACAACATAGTTTTTTGGTTCAGCCTAGAACACTTACATCAATTTATTCAATTTTTCCACCTCTGATTATGCTTTCACTTTGCCATAGAATTCATCCAAGTTGAAATAAACATAGCCTGTTTATTTTGCTACCTATTATGCCACATAAGATTTTGCAGTTGCAGGTGGTCCATAGAAAAAAATGATATTAGCCTTTTGCATTATTAATTAAATTATTTATTTATTTATTTCATTTTAAGTCCTAATCTCTAAACTTAAATAATATTCAATTGTTTTCCCAATCAGGCCTCTCTGCATCATATAGTTAGATAAGGATTGAATCAATATTCAACACATTCCTTATTTGAATATTTTCTTTACCAATCTAAAGGCAATATGGCAACAATATTCTCTTATGAATACAATTTTTACAATTAATATTAATAAAGTTAATTGATAGTTATTTAATATTTACTTTATCTTTTTTGTGAATAAATTTTGATTAAGATCTTTAGAAATTTTAAATGAAAAACAAAAAGATAGTTGATATTTTAAGAAGTAAACAATTAGTTAAGGAAGTTAAATGAAATAACCAGGATGTTAATAAGAAATTTAGACTTTAAAATATATCTGTGAAGTTTTAATCAATGATCTATGTAATATGGAAAAACCTTAAGGAGTGCTCATTACTTGAATTTAGACTCGTAAGTGAGGTGTTTAAAGACAATATTATGTAATAGTTACTGTTGTCTAACAATAAATGCTGAATAATAAAAAGTCATTTTATAATTTAATCAATACAATAAATGAATTTAATTAAAAATAAGAATTCAACACAACAAAAACCAAGTTTATCATTTATTAAACAACTTTTCAATAAAAAAAAACTTGAAGTGGTGGCTACCAATGTATTTTACACAAGTAAAGAAGAATACGGTGAAGAAACAAGAAAATAACTTGTCAGTCCAAGGGAGAGATTGATAACCAGAGAAAAGTAGAGTAGTAGGTAAAATACATTGAGATCGCATTCGTCTTTATAAATTAATGATTTGATAGAGTGCAATCAAATAAAATAAAAAGCCTAAATTAGACTAAATAGTCCCTATAAATTTAGTAGAGCCAAGGCTTTACAATTACTTAGAGATCGGCAAAAGTCTCCTTGCCTCATAGTAAAGCAACGAACTCTGCCTGTTTATTCAGTTACTGCAGTATAAACATCAAGATTGAGGTATGAATGAGATTTAATTAATTTTCTTTTTCATAATAAAAATGCATTTGTTTAATTTTATGAGTATAACTTACTTTTTAAATTTTAAATTAATATGAAAAATAAAGGTCAATAATAACACACCCTGGCAGTGAAGAATGGATCCTTGATGAATCCAGAAGGATAAACAATAAATGGATTGATTGATTTGATTAAATTGAAGAGCCAACCAAAAATAGTTTACTATTTCGATTTCTTAGTTTGCATAGACTAATCAGGAAATCCCTTCATCTTTTATCATGATAAAAACAGATACATCAATATACCTACAATTAGTCCAGCTCAAATGATATCATACATAGATAACAAGGGAGGTTAATTAGCAATTGCTCTCTAAAATAAATCTATTCAAATTGTCTCCTGCTAAAGTAAATATCTAAATTAACAATTAAGACGGAAGAAATTTGAAAACACTCAAAGGTCATGAACATCACATCCTGAGTTTGCATACTAATCACACATAAAATCTCTTACTTTCAGTGAGTCAAGATTAATGCATATTACATTCCCTGGATTCATTTGACAAAGTTCATTCGTTGTTCTCCAAAGGAAGTATCTTCGTAGGAGCCAGTTTCTTGCCTTCTTCAACAGAATTAGCAACTGTAATGGCAGACAGATCATTATCAATTTGGAATTTATCATCATTTGAAATCATAAGCAGAATCTAATTACCTGAATAATTTAATATAAAGTTCTGTCAAATGGTTCCCTCAATAGATGGATAGAGATTGATAATTAATTGTCACTCTAACAAAATTTACATTTTAGATAATAATAATAATTTAATCACTTAAGATGTAAATCAAGGATATGGCAACGGTGTATTATTAGTCAAACCAATTAAAAAATAATAGGTATTGATGCTGACTAAGAATTTCATGATTATTTAAATAGATAGTAGTGGTAATCTCATCAAATGCATTGAAATATTATAGGGGAAGACACCTACTCACTTTGATGTGTATCAAAATAAGATTGCTATTATTCTAAATACAGGGGAGATTGCTTTGTATGATCTTAATAAATTAGCCAAGTAGAATCAGAATCTTAATTCAACTATTGGTGTAAATGTGAGCACTATGATCAAAGAGAACTATGCTGATACTCTTAATTTTAATAATACTACAACAAATATTGACATCAAGAAAGTTGGAAATAATACTAATACTATGTAAGGTTCGTTTTCTTAATCAGTTGTCAGTAAGAAGAACAGCAAATCCAATAGTATGAGTTAGCCAATCAACTCTCATACTTTAGGCAAAATTTATAAGAATAGCGAAGATCCATTGAAAGAACTCTTAAACTATCAAAGACTATAATAGTTCTTAACTTAATACCATGTTTTTCCAGATGATAAAAGAAGTTTAATTTGGAGATCCTTACTCAACCTACCAATGAATTAGGAAGCCTATAATAATCTAATAAATTAAGGAATTCATCCAGCCTATTAAAAATTGGCTGATCAATATCCCCTATAGAGTGAATCTCTGTTTTCTAGATTGCAAAGAACATTATCTTGTCTGGCATACTACTGTCCTTTATTCGCTGAAATCGATTATCTACCCTAATTGGTCTTTCCATTTGTGAAATTGTTTAAAAGAGGAGAGGAACTGTTGATTTTTGAGGCCACACTCTCCCTGTTGATATAGCATTGCCAAAGATTTTTCGAAAATTTCCCCAATGCTCCTGTCTCTTTGTTGCAATTCCACGATCAAGTATTCAATTAAGTAGATCCTCAATTGTATTAACATATGAAATAATACTTGGGATATTCGCCTATTAAATATGCTTGGCCTTCCATTCGATAGCTATATACGAATCTAATGAATAAGAATCAATGGATCTAATTAATTGATCATCTGATATTGTATAATGATTTACCATAAATGATTGTGTTGTTCATGGTGGAATACTTTAGTTATTTTAAAAATACTATTATGAGAATGAATGATCAGGATCAATTGGATCTCTTCTTTGCTAGAAGCAATACAGTTGAAATTGATAGACTCATAGAGAGCACAATTAATCTCAGCAAATCATTAGATATGGATTAATACTAGATTAATTTATAGTTTCTATTGCCTTTGCAAAAGGATTAATATCAGCTCTTCAGTATTTATCCTAAAGGAAGTGTGTAGTATTAGGCGAGAGTGAGAGAACAGCTATAAGAGGACGAATAAAGATTGATATAGAAGCAGCAACAAATCTCAAGGCTCTAATAAATGGCTCAATAGATGGAGTAATTGGATTAGTTGTTTTAGGAGAAGCAGCTTTTGACTATGTAGGCTGAGAAGGACAGACAAGAAATGTTTGATTATCAAGTTGAAATGAGAGCTCAAAAGCAGTTTTAATAAGATCAATAGGTTAGATAGCAAAGAATTAAGTAGTTAGAGAACTTAGAGAAGAATATGAATCAAGCAGTCTAGAAATAATTAGATTTGTAATAATAGGAGTAGGAATATTTAAATAAATAATTCAGGAAGACTTAGTTGGCTGACAATTTCAGGATTGTCTCCTTGTAGGAAGAGGAGGCCTTACAGAACTTAGAGTATCAGATATTTAGTAAGTTTCAACAACAAATGGAGTAAAGAGCAAAGTAGGAGAATCAGAGGAAGATTCAATCATAATTGGAGTTTAGATAGAAGGAAAAAGAATTATTAGATTAAATCAAGTAGGAACAATGGAAAATGGACTCTTAGCAACAATAAATAAAAGTTGAATAATTGAAGTAATTAAGGATGCAGCAGTTACAAGAATTAGAGAATGAAGCATAAATAGAGGAGGTTGAATATCATGAGAGAATACATCAATTTCAATAGGATTTAAAGATGATTTAGTTAGAGAGAGAGAAAAAGTTGAGAGATCAAATGTTTTCGGAATAGATCAGCAAAGAGGAGTAGTAGTTGAGAGACAAGAAATAGGTTGAAGACAAGAAGAGATAAAGCAGTGTATAGAGAAGATAATAGTTTGAGCAAGAGATGGAGAGATTGGCCAAATAGCATCAAGAGAAATTGAGAATGCAGGAATAATAACTAATGGAGTAATATAAGAAATCATAGAGTTTTTCAAATTAACAATATTAACCAAATTACTATTAAAATAGTAATTATTAGAACAATTTTGAGTAAAGTTCTGGTGATATCAGAGAACCTATGACTAGTTAGAAATTATCAAGTGCCTTGTATGATTTTCAATCTAGTCAGAAATAGTAACAATTTTCACCTTCGATGTTGGTTGAAGATGAAAGAGAAAAGATAAATTAATTGCGTAATCAATTAAGAGATGAGATGCAAAATATAAGAGAAAGGGAACATGATGAGCACTTGCAATCTATGTTGAGAGAAAGGGAATAGGAGATATTCAAAAGAACATAACAAATACGAGATTAAATCAATCAAGAAGTTGAAAATAAAAACAATTCAAGTATAAAATTATTAATATGTCTATTAGCATATAACACAGGACAATTCCAAAAGTAATAGCAATATTACAGTCCAGGATCATCTTCGCAATTCTCTCTTTATAAACCACAATAAGAGGTTGATATAGAACCAAGAGATTTGTCAGAATCTTAATTGACTTATAGTAGTGGATTTACTTCTCCGGGTTAGCGTTATTGATAATATTATAAATAATTTTCAAACTAAAATTTTTGGAGCCAAATACTGTATAATTTAAAGTAAAGTCTAGTTTAAAAATATATTTATATATAAAAAATGGATCAAGATCATGACTATTCTTTTGAGCATTTATAAGAATTAGCAAAATAAAAAAATATATCTTATGTATTAAAAAGAGATGGAGGAAAATAGAATATCGATATTTAAAAAATAGCAGAGAGATTATAAAATTTAGCTTCAAATCTGTAGCATATCAATATAAACTTGATAATGTGGAAGGTTATTCAAGGGATGTATGAGGGTAATTAAAATTGCTAGTTTTTATTTTAGGAATAACAACTGTGCAATTGGATAATTTGGCGGCAGAAACATGTGCTTACATGAATTTGGTTCATCCACAATATTCTTTATTGGCTGCAAGAATAGCAGTCAACAACCTCCACAAGGAAACAAGCGAATCCTTTAGTGAAGTGGCTTCTAAATTACATTCGTTCACAGTAAATTTTTACTCTAAATTCTAGGATAAATATGGTAGACCAGCCCCATTGATAGCTGATGATGTTTATAAAATAATAATGGAAAATAAAGATATCATTCAAAATGAGATAAATTATGACAGAGATTACCAATATGACTTTTTCGGTTTTAAGACTTTAGAGAGAAGCTATTTACTAAAGGAAGGGAAAAAGCCAATTGAAAGACCATAATAGTTATTAATGAGAGTCAGCATTGGCATCCACAAGGAGGATCTCTAATCGGCCTTTTAAACTTATCATTTGATGTCCTAGAAGTACTTCACTCATGCGACACCAACATTATTTAACAGTGGTACTCCCTATCCTTAAATGTCATCATGTTTTCTGTTGGATATGGTTGATGATTCAATCGAAGGCATATATGAGACTCTCAAGAGATGTGCTCTAATCAGTAAGTCGGCTGGAGGAATCGGATTAAGCGTGTCAAAGATCAGATCCCAAGATAGTTATATTAGAGGAACCAATGGAATTAGCAATGGCTTGGTTCCTATGTTGAAGGTGTTCAATGATACAGCAAGATACGTAGATTAAGGAGGTGGCAAAAGAAAAGGATCATTTGCCATCTATTTAGAACCATGGCATAGTGATATTATCAGTTTCTTACAATTGAGAAAGAACCATGGGATTGAAGAATAAAGAGCAAGAGATTTGTTTTTGGGTTTATGGATACCTGATCTATTTATGTAAAGAGTGAAGGATGACTCAGATTGGACTTTGATGTGTCCAAATGAATGTCCAGGTCTCTAGGATTGTTATGGTTAAGAATTCAACAAATTGTACACTGAATATGAATCCAAAAATATGGGCAGAGTAACAATGAAGGCCAGACAATTATGGTAAGAAATTATTGATGCTCAAATATCAACTGGATTACCATATATGTTGTATAAAGATGCTTGTAATTCAAAAAGCAATTAAAAGAATCTTGGTACTATCAAAAGTAGTAATCTATGCACTGAAATCATATAATACACTTCACCTGATGAAATTGCTGTTTGCAATCTTGCTAGTATTAATTTGTAAAAGTTAATCAAAGAAGATAAAACTTTCGATTTTGATAAGTTATTAGAGATTACAAAAATAATCACAATAAATTTGAACATTGTCATTGATTTGAACTTTTATCCTGTTAAATAAGCAGAATACAGCAATAAAAGAAATAGACCTATTGGAATTGGAGTCTAAGGATTTGCAGATGCATTACAAAGAATGAAAATTCCATTTGATTCGGAAGATGCCTTAGAATTGAATGCAAAGATCTTTGAAACTATCTACTATGGAGCATGTCAAACATCTTTGGAATTGGCATAGAAGTTTGGACCTTATGAAACCTTTACAGGTAGTCCAGCTTCATAAGGAATATTGCAATTTGATATGTGGGGCGTAAGTCCAAAATTATATGATTGGAATACTCTCAAATAGAATATTGTCAAATATGGAATGAGAAATTCTTTATTGATCGCACCTATGCCAACAGCCTCAACCAGTCAAATTCTGTAAAATAATGAGTCATTTGAACCATATACAACTAACATCTATACAAGAAGAGTCTTGGCTGGAGAATTCGTTTGCATCAATCCTCATTTAGTTGACGATTTGATTGAGTTGAATTTATGGACACCACAAATCAAGAACAAATTAATCATGAACAATGGTTCTGTCTAGAATATCGAAGAAATTCCGAATAACATCAAATCATTATATAAGACTGTTTGGGAGATCTCCTAAAAAGCAATATTAAATTTGGCCACATCCAGAGCTCCATTTATTGATTAGAGTCAGTCCTTAAATATCCACATGGCTGAACCTACTATGTCTAAAGTGACTTCTATGCATTTCTATGCTTGGGAGAAGGGATTGAAAACAGGTACATATTCTGTGTAATTATTTAAGGAATGTATTATCTGAGAACCAGACCTGCAGCAGATCCCATTAAATTCACAGTAGATGTTGAGGCATTACTAAAAGAAGGTGGACAAATAAAAATTCAATCATCCAAATAAGAATTAATCGATGAAAGTGCATCCAAAAAGATTGTTACTAATGAAGGTAAAACGGTTAAGAAGGGTAAACCTCAAATTATTGTTACTGAAGATGGCGATGAAGTTGAGGTTTGCTTGAATTGTGGCTCTTGAATATATTTATATTAATAATTTATATTATTATTGCAGCTGTGTAGAATAATCAGATACCCAATTATTAAGATGCGTAATGTAATATACTTATGTAATTATATTCATTAGGCTGGCTATTCTGTTTCTTCATTTCTTCTAGGAGCTCCTCTGTTTCCTCTGCCAAATGATCTTCCTCCCTTTCCACCTCTTTGTCTTGTCTCTGGAGCGTCATCTTCAAATTTCTTATCAGCCTTTTTGAATGTTGCAGGAATGACATCTTCTACAATACCTAAGAAAATGTCAAATTCAAACACATACCCAACTTGTCTCTTACATATTTCACTCCTTCTGCCTTGAGATAATAATAGTAATATTGCCATGAGAATACTAAATCCACTAATTTCTTATCTCTTAAGCTTCTCAAGAGCATCCAGACTTCAAGATTCTTGACTCCTGTTTCGGCATGCAATGGGAGTGCCATGTCCTATAATCAATAAATTCATCATTTACCTTCTTAATCACAATAACACCTTCCAATAACAAGTATTCATAAACTTTTCTTCTGTCTTGTCTCTTCACTTGAACCATGCAAAAATAATGGATTTATTTTTTATTTAAAAAATATTTAAACTAATTATTACATAAAATGGAAAAAAAAACCTTGTAGATGACAAAGTTGGTATCTGTATCTTTTATTAATAGAAAATTGAATTAAATGCTTAAAAGCAATAAAAGGAATTGAGATTCAAGACATTAGATAACTTTAGAGAATTACGAGCCAAATTAGAATATGATGACTTAATCAAAGATTTCGAAGAGCAATGCAATGTTATTGGTACATCCAAGACTAATATTAGATTAACAATATGTAGAATATTAATTGGAACAAAAAGCCAATGAGGAACAAGAATATAATACTGATGTTTATGAAAAATCAATGTTAGCTAACCTAGATAATATAAACTTTGAAGCCTTGGAGGAAGAATTTACTTGATCATTTCTTACAATTATTTTCATCTAAACAGTTATTTTACAAGCAATGCTAAATTTCAATTCTCTTTTGATCATCTTTACAGAGAGTCTTTGTTTTTGAAGATTGTTTCAATTTATTCAAAGGGAAGAGAAGGCTGCATTTATTGATGTTAGATACTCTCTTTTTTGCAGTCATGAATTTCAGGATCACCAACAGAAGATATTTCAATTATTATAATGATAATGAATAGAATTTACAATTATTATAATGATAATGAATAGAATTTATAATTTTTTAATGGCTTTTTTTATTTATAAATTTTAGTTGAATAAAAATAAGGATTATTAAAGTAATGGTAGATTTGAGTTAGTATGGGGAGTAGGGTGAGGATGAGTGTGAAAAAGAAAAAAAAAATAAAATTAAATTAAATTTTTAATTCTCGTAAAAATTAAAGAGATGAATAATATATTCCGATTCAAGTCATTTATGCGAACTCCTTTGTTTTGGTTTAGTCAACCTATGCACAAGTTAATTAGAAACATTGGTGTTTCAGCTCATATTGATTCTGGGAAAACAACATTTTCAGAGAGAGTGCTCTATTACGGTGGAAGAATTCATGAAATTCATGAAGTCAAGGGAGCAGATTCAGCAGGTGCAACAATGGATTTTATGGAACTTGAGAAAGAGAAGGGAATTACAATTTAAAGTGCTGCAACTCATTTGAAATGGAAAGGACATTAGGTGAATTTGATTGATACACCAGGACATGTTGATTTTACCATAGAAGTGGAAAGAGCATTGAGAGTGCTTGATGGTGGAGTATTGTTGATTTGTGGAGTGGCAGGAGTCCAACCTTAAACGTTGACAGTTCATAAATAAATGTCAAGATATAAAGTGCCCAGAATCATCTTCATAAATAAATTGGATAGAATGGGAGCAAATCCTTGGAGTGCCATATAGAGTATCAGAAAGAGATTGTCATTAACAGTCGCAGCAGTACAAATACCCATCGGATAGGATTAAACATTCAATGGGTTAGTAGATTTGATTAAAATGAAGGCTTACTTCTTTGAAGGATTGAAGGGAGAGGATGTAAAGGAGACTGAAGTTCCAGAGAGATACATGGAGGAAGCAAAGGAGAAGAGATAAGAATTGATAGAGACTTTGGGAAGTATCGATCCAGAGATAGAGGATTTGTACTTGAATGAGTAACCGATTAGTGAAGAGAAACTAAAGGCCTCTATTAGAAAGAATTGCTAAGATCACAAGTTCTACCCAGTGTTTATGGGAAGTGCATATAAAAATAAGGGAGTTTAATTGGCTTTGGATGGTGTGGTAGATTATTTACCTGCTCCAGAAGAGAAATAGAACTTTGGATTCCAAATATCTCAAGATTAAAAGGAAGAGAAAAAAATTGAATTTAAAACAGATCCTAAATTGCCATTCGTTGGTTATGCCTTTAAGTTAGAAGAGAACAAATTCGGATAATTAACATATGTTAGAGTATATTAAGGGAAGTTAAAGAAAGGAGATTATGTCTATAATATGAAAACAAAGAAGAGAGTAAAGGTTGCTCGTATGGCTAAGATGCATGCAAATTAAATGGAAGAAATCAATGATGTTGAAGCTGGAGATATCTTTGCAGTATTTGGAGTAGATTGTTCAAGTGGTGACACTCTTGTCTATGGAGATATGAATTATCAAGTATTATGTTCTAGTATGTTTGTTCCATAACCAGTCATGTCATTATCCATTAAACCTACTAAGAAGGAATACTCTGCAAGATTCTAAAAGGCTTTATCTAAATTTTAGAGAGAAGATCCTACTTTCAATGTTGATATGGATAAAGAAAGTGAGGAAATCATTATTTCCGGAATGGGTGAATTGCACTTGCAAATCTATGCTGAACGTATGAGAAGAGAATTTGAAATTGATGTTCAATTGGGTCAACCAACTGTTAATTACAGAGAAACTATCACTTAAAAATAACAATTTGATTATTTACATAAAAAACAAACAGGAGGTGCTGGACAGTATGCCAAAGTTATTGGATACATGGAACCACTCTAATTGGAAGAAGGTCAATTCTCTAATCAATTTGAAAATCATGTCATTGGTACTAGTATACCTAATGAATATATCACTGCTGTTGAAAAAGGGTTCTATGAATCAGTGGACAAAGGTCCTTTGACTGGTTACCCTGTTGTTAATGTTAGATTTGTTCTAGAAGGAGGTGAGACTCACGTTGTGGATTCATCCTCTAATGCTTTTATGACAGCAACCAAATATGCATTCGCCTAAACATTTAGATAGGCTGGACCAGAAATCTTGGAACCAGTTATGGCAGTTGAAATCATGGTTCCTGCTCCTTCCTATTAATAAGCCATGGTTGGTATTGCCAAGAGAAGAGGATCAGTTACAAATACAGAATCTCGAGGAGATATGTTTGTATTGAATGCAGATGTGCCCTTGTCTCAAATGTTTGGTTATGCAACTGAATTGAGAGGATTTACATCAGGTCAAGGAGAATTTTCACTTGAATACAAAAGACATGATCCAGTTCCACCAAATGAAATTGAAACTATTATTGCAAAATTCAAAAAGCAAAAGAGAGGATAATGATTTTGAGTTGTTTTTTTTTAAAATATAAAATTTATCAAAATATATTTTTCTAGATTAAATCCAGGATTAATAAAATCCTGTCATTTAATCCTGAAAATTCTCTAGAAAAAAATTAGAAACTCTTTGATATTTTTATATTTTAATTTGCCTACAATTAGTAATAAAAATAATTAATAGCATAAATACATAACCAAGAGAATATAAATGTAAAGCAATGTAAAAAAGTAAAACAGTAGGGCTAGAAAAGGTCAAAAATAAAGAAATTTAGAAATCAAAACTAATTGTGATAGTGTTAAATTCAAATCCAATTAGGCGGCATGTGAATATGAGTATTCAATATTTATCTAAGTTAGATAAACTGCAACAAAGAAAGTGAAGAATGAAAATACTATTTCTCCCATAATTACAGAAGAAACTCCAAACTTAGAGCAAAGAATTGAATCATAATAAAATTCCTAAAAGTTAGAGAATTTGATAAGCAATGAGTTTGGGAAGGACTTATCTTCATTTACTTTTAATAATTCATTAGATAATAATTAAGAGGAGGAGTAGGAAACTTTGAATGAGTTTATGAGAGAATAAGTAAAATTTGAGGAAATTTATAGTTATTAAAAAAATTACTTAAACAACTAGAATGAAATTTAAAGTCATATGGTGGCTATATTATTTGATTGGTTGGTTGAGGTGGCTCATTCATTTCATTTTAAAAGAGAAACCTTTTATTTATCTAGAAATTACGTTGAAAGATATCTTCTGAGGCAGCCAAATGTCTTAAGAGCTAAATTCTAACTACTTGGAGTAGCAGCCATTTTCATAGCTCATAAATGTGAGGAAATCTATCCGAAGACATTGAAGGATTTTCATAGACTCATTTAAGATTAATACACAATACAAGAGATTGAGGAGATGGAAGTTGCAATATTGAAATGCTTAGATTTCAGAATGAATCCAAATACTCCAATTTTCTGGTTGAATTATTATACTAAACTATGGGATGAGTACATTATGGACAAAGAATTGAAAGTTTCATTAAAGGAAAGATCCAACGAATCTTATTATAGATACAGAGAACTTGTTTAATTGTTTGACATTTGTCTCATTGATTATAGATTCAAGAAGGATGAGAAGATTACTGCATTGAGTCTGATTTATTTAGTAATTGCAAAATCATTGTAGATATTTGAGGATTATAGAAAGATGGCTAATTCATAAGTGGAAGTCAAATGCTTCTTTGATTCAAATCATGAATATAATCAAATATTCAGATAATTTATAGACTAATCAGACTTGTATTTACATTTTGATCGGAAGATAGAAGTAAATAAATCTATAAGGACTTAGTTTAAAGATTTGAGAGATGTGGTTTGTGAGACTACCAAATATTTCATACTTCGATTTGATAACACTTTGCCAAGAGTATTATTGAATAATCAGGAGTTTATAGATGAAGTATATTCAAAATTAAAATTAGTTGCAACACGAGGAATTGCTTTCATTCCAGACCTATAATAGAAACACCATCGAAACTATAAATTACCTGCTTAAATAAAAATAATGATCTTCAATTTCTTTATTTCAATATTATAATTATTTTATTTACCATTTTCAATGCAAACTCTTCTCTAAAAGATAAGCAAGGACTCTGAGTTAAAATAAAAGAAGATACCTGTGGGTGAATTACAGAACATTTTGCATTAATATAACATAAACAATATTGACATAGATGAGGAGTAGGAATTCACTTATTAGGAATTATACAACTATCTTAATTTGATTTAGTATAAGGACTCCTTGTAATATATCTCAAAGGATCAACTATTAACGAGAACACAAAACGAATGGAATATCTATACAATCTAAGGGTGTGAAAATGAAAAGGATTTCCACGATTTAGTCTAAGAGAGATTAGCAAAAGGATTTCAATTCGACGTAAACGATTGCTATTTTGCTAATCCTGACATCTTCTAATATATTCAATTGTGCTTAGATGAAATCAAGTAATCGCAGTAGCAATAATTAATCAATAATACTCAAATGTAGAAACCAAGACCAGGAGGCATTCGATCTCAATAGGACCTATAAATATAAAGTTAAAATCTAACTTTGAAATAAAAAGATAACTCTATACTCGAAGGCATCTACCTTGAGCCTGAAAGTCAAGCAAAATCTAATGAGTATTTTTTCTATGAATACTATACTAATGATCAGATAAGTAAATTAATTAACAGATGCGGTTGGAAAAGTGGAGACGATCATAAGAGTTTCAATGTTGAGGATATATGTAAACAGTGCATCTCAAGGGCTGAATACATCAGAGCAGCAGCCATAGCATGTGTTCATTTTCAATTCTAAAAAGCAATCTAAATTTTGAGGGAATTCTTACCCGATCAGGATAAGGAAACAAATCAAATCTTAATGGCTCTTTAAGGTATTGATGAAATGAAAACCTTGTATACAAATATTAGTTAAAAGGAAGTCTTAAAGAATATCATTGAAATTTGCAAAGTGTTTTTAGAAAATAAGAAGTTTACTGATCCTTATTTTGAACTAATTGCTGAATTTTTGAAAAAAGATAAATTCGCTGAATATCTAAATTATGGTGCTCATAGAATAAGTATTTTTGATCGAATAGGATTGTGGGGAAGATTTTGTCAAGGTAGGAAACCACAAATCTAGAATATGTTGGATAATATTATATTAAATGGGAAATCGGAGATCTCTATCTAATATTTGTAGTAATACCTTGATGACAAGGGGGATCTTCAATTATGCGGGATTATTTCGATATATTTATATATTTTAGATTATCCACAAAAAGATAAACTAATCAAGATCTTCAATTCTTACATTGATTATTTATTGAAACAGGATATACCCATTAATTCACTGTTGTGTAGGATTAAGTAAACTGAATTGGAGTACAATAAAGCATTTCTCAATGAGGCCTTCAAATAGTATCTGTCTCCTCAAATTTCAATGTGTTGCAATTTCTGTCAGAATCCAGTTGGATAACCTTACTTAGAAATTCAAAGAAGGGGTAATCCAAGAAGAGGGTAATAATTATGAAATATTTAATCAATTACTTAGAAATCTGGCCAGAGATGATAATCCAAGAACAAATCTTTGTGCGTCTTGTAATCATGCATTGTCAAATTGTGTTGTTTGTGCATAGTATTTTACAATACCAAATAATTAAGACATTGATAGGAAGAGAGGGTCTAATTAACAAAGGATATTGGACCAATTAAAAATAGAATAAGCTATGGTTTGGTGTTTAAGTTGCAAACATGGAGGACATCAATCTCATATCGAAGAATGGTTTGAGTTATATCAAAAATGTCCAGTTTATGATTGCGATTGCGAATGTAGCATTATTTGATAAAAAAAGGATATTTTTATTATTAATATTATTGTTTATATAAAATTAATGCAGCAGTCCAATCCAATCCTCCTGACTATCTCTAACATTCTAGATGAAATAATCAAAGAAACTGACGCTCTTGAATTAGAATCTAATTCTATCTTTCATTCAATAGCAGCTCCAGCAATCTCAATCCACAATTATTTGCAAAGAATAAGCAAATACACACATTGCAGCGAACAATGCTTCGTCATAGCTCTTATTTACTTGGACAGACTTTAAGAAAAACACGCAAATCTAGTATTAAATTCTCATTGTATACATAGGTATATTTATTGTATATATCTTTTCTAGATTTTTGCTGTTGGCAATTGTAACTGCAATTAAATTTTAAGATGACGATTACTACAAGAATGAGTACTATGCAAAGGTTGGAGGAATTAATGTTAAGGAAATAAATAAATTGGAATAAGAATTCTTAGAATATATGAATTATGAATTGTTTATTGATGAACAATCATATCAAGTCTATGAAAATAGATTGTTAGAATATGGTGAAATTGAAATGCCTTGATGTGTAATTTATAATTATATGTTTTTTTCTTTTATTTATACACTCTCTAAACATATAAATACATTTCATATTTCATAAATTATTCAATTTTGAATTTACTGTTATGATCAGCTAAATTTTATTTATATTTGAAAATGTAAATTTGTTGATCTATTCATTAAAATTCTATTTATTTAATTAATAACGAGATTAAAAATCAAAAACTAACACATTCGCATAAACTGATCTTTTAATCTGATCTCCTTTCAAACTTCTGATTAACGTTCTTGAAATTGTTATGATCTTGAATAAATGACATTTCATCCAATTCTGTTATTGTATCCAAACTATTATCGCTATTTTTGTTCCTTTCAATTTATTGAACATATCTCAAAACATTATTGAATTCAGAAAATTGAATCATACCATCTCCATTATCATCGAAAAAATCTATTATTTCTTTGATCTAAATTTAATTGATAGAAAATACTTACATTTTGATTTGTTAATTAATTAGTATGTGCAAGCATCTTGATCATTTTTGAAAATTGATGTCTTTCCAATGTATCTTACTTAGTAGTCGCAAACTACTCAAATAATTCTTTTATATTGTGCTATGTCAAAGCTACATCCAATTTTGATAGTATTTTAATATTAGAATTTGATAAATGTCTTACTATTTTTATCCTCTTTGGATCCCCATTAAATATACAATTTTTAAATTACTCATAACACACTTTCCCATCAATTTAGCATTCCTAAAATAACCCATGAATATCATTATTGCTGATGCTTTCATCTCCAATTATTAACTTAATTAACTTACTGAATTCTTCGTTGTTTAATTCCCATTAATTATTCTTTAAATTTAATTTAATTAAGAACTGATCCATTTTTTCCTCTGATCCAATCTTCTATCTAAGCCACTGGGTTAGAGTATACATCTTTTTCAAACTACTGTTCTATTGAATATTCACTTATCCAAAATAATGACTTACATATGGATGTCTAAATAAGTCATCCCAATTTAATCTCTGTTCTTCGTTAACTTATAAACAATTTATTATTAAATCTTAACAGACTGTTGATATCTTCGGTGTCTAAGGAAATGCTATTGGAATATTAACAATCTTTTAAATCAAATCATACTCTGATTTTCCTACCCAAGGCACTAAATTAACTCATATACATACAAGTATTGTATATAATTTAATATAAAATTACTCCAAAACTCCAAATATCACTTTTTGTTGTGTATTATTCCTCTTTAAGTAATTAAGGACTCATATACGCAGGGGTTCCCAGATTGCTCTTTAATATTTATGCATTGTAATTGCATATTGTCTTTGCATAACCAAAATCAGCTAATTTAAAAATCCTTCTTTTTCCTTCCTGATGCACTAAAATATTTGCTGGTTTAAGATCTCTATGTGCTATCCCATATCTAATTAATGTTGTAAAGGCATTTAAGATGTCCTACAAAAAAGTTATATGATCATCTAATTTTATACTATCCTTCTGTTTAAGCAGCGAGTCTAAATCTCCAAAATTACAATATTCTAATATAATATAATAATGCTCCTTCGTTTAAAGAACATCAAGGATTTCAATTATATTAGGATTTTTAATCCTTTTAAGCATGTTAATCTCATTCAATAAATGTTACTCATTATCTAAAATAATTGAAGTGTAATAGAACCTGCACTTTAGAGATCTGCCTTATAAATTTGTTTGATGGCAACATTTTAATTTAAATTGGTATCAAATCCTTTGTAAACTGTAGCATAGGAACCTTTGCCAATCCGACCTTTTTTGGAATTGTAACGGTAATGTTCAATTTGCTTATCATTTCTATTCATTTATAATATAAGAATAATATGTAAATAATTATAAAATTATTTGCTTTTTGTTAAGAAATAGATACATCGCTACTAACACTAGACTCATTATATAATTATTTGAACTATACCTTCTCTCACAAAGATGTAATGTCCTATCTTTTTTATTTACTATAAATAAGATTCAATAAATAAATTAAATAATCTGATGAAGAAATCATCTTAGAATTACTGGATATTATTATAAATATATAGTGTAATCATACAAATTACTCTTAGTAAATAATTATANAATTAACTTACTGAATTCTTCGTTGTTTAATTCCCATTAATTATTCTTTAAATTTAATTTAATTAAGAACTGATCCATTTTTTCCTCTGATCCAATCTTCTATCTAAGCCACTGGGTTAGAGTATACATCTTTTTCAAACTACTGTTCTATTGAATATTCACTTATCCAAAATAATGACTTACATATGGATGTCTAAATAAGTCATCCCAATTTAATCTCTGTTCTTCGTTAACTTATAAACAATTTATTATTAAATCTTAACAGACTGTTGATATCTTCGGTGTCTAAGGAAATGCTATTGGAATATTAACAATCTTTTAAATCAAATCATACTCTGATTTTCCTACCCAAGGCACTAAATTAACTCATATACATACAAGTATTGTATATAATTTAATATAAAATTACTCCAAAACTCCAAATATCACTTTTTGTTGTGTATTATTCCTCTTTAAGTAATTAAGGACTCATATACGCAGGGGTTCCCAGATTGCTCTTTAATATTTATGCATTGTAATTGCATATTGTCTTTGCATAACCAAAATCAGCTAATTTAAAAATCCTTCTTTTTCCTTCCTGATGCACTAAAATATTTGCTGGTTTAAGATCTCTATGTGCTATCCCATATCTAATTAATGTTGTAAAGGCATTTAAGATGTCCTACAAAAAAGTTATATGATCATCTAATTTTATACTATCCTTCTGTTTAAGCAGCGAGTCTAAATCTCCAAAATTACAATATTCTAATATAATATAATAATGCTCCTTCGTTTAAAGAACATCAAGGATTTCAATTATATTAGGATTTTTAATCCTTTTAAGCATGTTAATCTCATTCAATAAATGTTACTCATTATCTAAAATAATTGAAGTGTAATAGAACCTGCACTTTAGAGATCTGCCTTATAAATTTGTTTGATGGCAACATTTTAATTTAAATTGGTATCAAATCCTTTGTAAACTGTAGCATAGGAACCTTTGCCAATCCGACCTTTTTTGGAATTGTAACGGTAATGTTCAATTTGCTTATCATTTCTATTCATTTATAATATAAGAATAATATGTAAATAATTATAAAATTATTTGCTTTTTGTTAAGAAATAGATACATCGCTACTAACACTAGACTCATTATATAATTATTTGAACTATACCTTCTCTCACAAAGATGTAATGTCCTATCTTTTTTATTTACTATAAATAAGATTCAATAAATAAATTAAATAATCTGATGAAGAAATCATCTTAGAATTACTGGATATTATTATAAATATATAGTGTAATCATACAAATTACTCTTAGTAAATAATTATATAGATAATTTGGATTTTATTTTATTAATATTTTTTTGAATCCCCAAAATTATACTTACAAAGATAAACTAATGCTTCAATAATAATCAAATATTTAATTATCAATTTAATTGTTATGAATAAGTAAAAATTCAATTTTGCAAAACTGTCAACTTTGCTTTAATAGAACTAATCAAGAGATTGTCCACTTATAAACTATCATAACCTGTGACACGTGCTAATTATTCTTATTTTTTTGCCAACTCTTCTAACCTAAATTTATAATTTTTTATACTTTTTGGCTTCTTCTATTATTAGTAAGTTCTTATCTTTAACTGATAAATTATTATTTAGAGCTACTCTCTACCAATAATTCTAATTTAATTGTTGAGTATTGGTATCAATAACAAAACTCTTATGTTTAAACTTTGGTAATTGAGTATCCTAACTGGCAATATCGTAAGAAGTATTCTAGTCTTTATTTTTTGAAAAAGTGTTCAACGATTTAGAATCTTCATCAGTGTCTTAAATTTAATAGGAAATCTTTTTTTGTCTAACTTTATTAGCTAAAACTTAATATTTTTAGAAATCAGATCTATGATGCAATTTACTTTATATTTCTAATAGTTCATTTTACTTATCTAAACTCAACTTAGGCTTAAATCTATTTTTAGTTTCTTCAGAAAAATTCTTCTTCTTCTCTTATAATTCCAATAAATGATTTTTTCTTTCTTGTTCTAATAATTTTTGTTTATTTTTTTCTTGTTCTACTTTTATGTAGTAAACAGATTTCTCAGGACTTATGGATTTTGTTTAGTTGTATAGTTATGATTCAATAGATTTGTTTCTTGGCTGAATAATTAAATCACAAAACTTTTTTCTATGCTCTTCAAAGTCTATTTTATTTAAAGGTCTCCTCTCTTGTTTGATTAAATCTAACTTTTTTTGTATTATTTCCTATTACAACTTAATCTGGGCAGTTTCTTATTCTTGTAATAATTAAAATAATGGTTTCTGGTGTTAAATTTATTAGGTTTTTTTCCAAGATTCTATATAATCTTGTTTTCTCTTCTCTTAAGCCTCCTAAATTTGTCTTACTTTTATCTATGCTCTCTGACCTCGTTCCTTTCTCAACGAATCTATTTCTTCCTTTGTAAATGTTTTCACTTCAATTTGACCAAAGCAATCAATCTTTCTTACTATTTTTGATATAGTACCTAGATGGAATGGAGATTTAGGCTGTTTAGGACCGAAACGACATATCTAAATGTTATTGGTTTTGATTGATAAATAACTAACGAGAATCTAATTCTTGAAAAATTTTCTATGATTTGTTTGAAACTAACTATTGAGCATATTTGGTGCATTTAGTAGCTTAAAAATCTCCAAGTAAATTATCCAAGTAAGATTCAACATTTTTTATTTGATCCATTGATTTAATAATAATTTAAATAAATATAATAATTGATTGTAATATCTCAATCACAATCGTATAAAATAATCATTTTATCTTCAACTCATAGAGTTCTGTTTGGGAAACTGTGATAATTTTAGACATTCTTAACAAAATTTTGTAATTATAAAATGACAGTTAAAGTATATTTTATGGTAGTTTGATGCGAATACTTATTAACTACTTTTAAAATCATAAGTTTTTTATGAAATGATCACTTGCTTTATCAATATCTTAGGTTTTTATGTATTTTATTATTAATTATTAGTATTAACATACATATTATTAATTTTCTTAATCAAGTACCTTAATTGCATGATTTTCTTAACATAATTTAAGGATGTAAAGAGTTACCTATTTTCAAATTAATAAAGTTTATTTTTTGTTCAGCCTAATAAACAATAACTAAAATATACCTTAATTTTGAACATTAATATTTAATAAATTATGATTATTATTATTTATTCATAAAAGACCTATAAAATTGCATTCTAAATTTGAATTAATTTATAATCTGATATGAATATCTATTCCAGTATGATTTATATTATTATATATACATGATATAATATAGATGTGTAAGTTCATGAGAAGCTTGATATTTTCGATCGATTAAAATAATTAGTATTTAAATTATGTATTAATCAAATCAGCCAGGCTATTCGATTAATATTTAAGTTTATTGTAAACAATTAAATGGACTACGTTATGGATAAAGCTATTAATTAATTGTATTTACTAAGGATCCTGATGGGGTTTTTTAAGAATTCAAAGTAATTGATGTACTATGAATATTAAAGAATAGAATTATTCTAATGATCATCATGTAATGTTTAAATTTTATGGTCTCAAATATTTGTTCGAAATGGTTCAGCCTTTAAAATTCGATCTCTATTTAGGTTAATAATTTATAGGTATGTTTGATGTAGTATGATAGGATAATGCTAAGCGAATTTGGGTGAAATATTAGGAGATAAACAAAGAGTTTTTTATTTATCCGATTTAATGAATCAGAGGAATGGAATGATTTCGTTCAAAACAGAAAGGAGCCAAGAAAATATCTAGAAAATCAAGTTCGACGTATATATTCATTAAATGTCTTTAGATTTACTTATAACTAAATAATTCTCTATTTTAGTCCTTACTCAGTCTTTTTAAAGAACAATAGTCCTTGTCATTGATTTTATATAAAAAGATACCAAATAAATAGGTAATTCTATAAACTGAAGCCAAACCTAAATCATCATAATTGAATTGGAAAAAAATTGAGACTTCCTTTGAAATTCTTTGTGATAACGATCCATTGCAATCTATATTTTGTGAAGGTAATAAATTATATAATTCTTATAGTGATTCAACATGAAGGATTTAATTAATAAAGTCTTGGTGAATTTGAATTCTGGAAATATCAAATAGATAAAAATGTGTGTTTATTTAATATCACCAACCTCAATAATGAGATTATAGGAAGATCAATGATTGATTAATTTGAATATGATATTGAAGGGCAGTTTTATAATTTTATCTGTATGTATATTTCATCCATATATTAATAGAATAGGGAACTTAATTAGCTTTGATTATTGCAATTGATTTTACTGAGAGCAATAAAAACCCATACAACAATGAATCATTACATTCAATTACAAAGGAAAGTCAATACTTACAAGCAATAGAATAAGTAGCAAAAATACTGATGGATTATGATAGCGACAAAAAGGTTCCTATGTATGGGTTTGGAGGAGTACCAAGATATTTATAAAATTATAATAAACACTGCTTTCCATTGTAAGGAGAAGCATAGAGTTTAGAGGATATCAGAAGAATATATGAATTCTCAGTTAAGAACATTAAATTAGATGGTCCGACTTGTTTTAATCCTATGATTAGATAGGTGATGAAATGGGCACAAGAGGATTTAAATGCAAATGGAAACCAATACTTCGTATTATTGATTCTAACAGATGGAAAGTATATGGATGAGGATTAGACAATTATGTCTATAGTCGATGCAGGAAATCTTCCTTTATCTCTTATTATTGTTGGCATTGGAGACTCGGCCGACTTGAAAGCCATGGATAAATTGGATGGAAACAATGGATTATGGGATACTCTTGGAAGATAAGCAGAAAGGGATTTAGTTAAATATGTTCATTACAATAAAGTTAAGAATGACCAAGGCGAATTGGCTAAGGAACTATTAGATGAATTACCAAAACAATTAGTACTCTATAAGACTAAAAAAAAATGAATGAATTTATTCTTTAATTCTCAATTAATTATAAAATAATTTTTATAAAGAAGGTTATTCGATACATTTGGATGGAATATTATCAAACGATTTAATACATTGCTTAAGAAAACTTCCCTTATTTAGATAAAATACTTGAGTTTGAAAAGTATAAAAAGGTTATTAATTGTAATAATGATTATCTGATTTCTCTTCCATAGGATGAATATATTTGCTTAGAAGAGCTAATTGAATTAACAGTAAATATCATTTATTAATTAGAAATCACAATATCTTAGAATCTATATTGGATAAGTAATAATGATTGCTAATAGAATTTTGCAATATTTAAAATAATTATTTGTCCAAAAAATTACTCATGGAAATTTATGTTCAAATAATATATATATTCGTTTAGATGATCAAAAATTTAATATTATTCCAATAAGGGTAGAAATAGCGTAAATTCACTTTGTGAATTATAAATTTCTAAATTAAAAACAATTCTAATTAAATAGAGTTAAAGATATTTAAGATGCGAGAAATACTATTGTAAGTTGGATTTCTTAATATAAAAAAATAAGTTAAATTAAAGATTTAATAGATAATCTAAATTAAACCAATTCCTTGGGTCTTATAATAGATTTATTAGAAAATTTCAAGAAAAAGTATGTCCTTTATTCTATTGCTTAGATATATTTATATAGAAACTTAGGAACTCATAAATGATGAGTTAATTTTTGATGAAGATAAAAGAATAAATTGCTTAAATTCTATTCTAGAATTTTATCAAGATTTTTATCAATAATAAGAATTACATATAGAAACATGGTTAGATAACAGATTCAATATTGCTTAAGATCATCCATTCTATATTTAACTTAAAGAGATTTATAAATTGATATTGACTCAAAATTAAAGAAATATATTTACAATCTTTTAAATTCAAAGTATTGGAATCTTGAACGAATCTGATTAGGACACTAAATTAGATGATCTTATTGAATAAATTAAGGAAATTCATTTTTAACATCATTAATAATTAAATGAATAATAGATGCAACAAATAGGAAATCAAATTGATCAACTTGCTTAAAGATAGATATCCTTTCAGCTAAAAATATAAGAAAAATGGAACACTTAATTAAAAATATTATAAAATGAATAGATTGCTTGTGCTTATAAAATATTATTAGCCTATGAATTATCAAAATTTAATTGTAATGAAATGAAGGTATTTCAAAAAATCTAATAAATCATATAAATATGTTTAGAAAAAGAAATAGATCAATATTTGGAATTTTAACTGAAAAAAAAAATATTAAAATTGATGAATGATTTGAAATGAAAATAAAGTATGAAAATTTTATAATGGAAATTATTAAATTATGATACATCCCTATTAATTTTAAAAGTAAGATCCTTTAAAAAATTAGTATAAATTCAAAATTTAACAAAATAAAAAGCTTTCATTTTTTTTTAATATCTTAATTTTATTGTTATTGTTATTGCTATTGTTATTGTTATTGTTATTGTTATTGTTATTGTTATTGTTATTGTTATTGTTATTGTTATTGTTATTGTTATTGTTATTGTTATTGTTATTGTTATTGTTATTGTTATTGTTATTGTTATTGTTATTGTTATTGTTATTGTTATTGTTATTGTTATTGTTATTGTTATTGTTATTGTTATTGTTATTGTTATTGTTATTGTTATTGTTATTGTTATTGTTATTGTTATTGTTATTGTTATTGTTATTGTTATTGTTATTGTTATTGTTATTGTTATTGTTATTGTTATTGTTATTGTTATTGTTATTGTTATTGTTATTGTTATTGTTATTGTTATTGTTATTGTTATTGTTATTGTTATTGTTATTGTTATTGTTATTGTTATTGTTATTGTTATTGTTATTGTTATTGTTATTGTTATTGTTATTGTTATTGTTATTGTTATTGTTATTGTTATTGTTATTGTTATTGTTATTGTTATTGTTATTGTTATTGTTATTGTTATTGTTATTGTTATTGTTATTGTTATTGTTATTGTTATTGTTATTGTTATTGTTATTGTTATTGTTATTGTTATTGTTATTGTTATTGTTATTGTTATTGTTATTGTTATTGTTATTGTTATTGTTATTGTTATTGTTATTGTTATTGTTATTGTTATTGTTATTGTTATTGTTATTGTTATTGTTATTGTTATTGTTATTGTTATTGTTATTGTTATTGTTATTGTTATTGTTATTGTTATTGTTATTGTTATTGTTATTGTTATTGTTATTGTTATTGTTATTGTTATTGTTATTGTTATTGTTATTATTGTTATTATTATTATTATTATTATTATTGTTGTTATTATTATTATTGTTGTTATTATTATTGTTGTTGTTGTTGTTATTATTATTATTGTTGTTATTATTATTGTTGTTGTTGTTGTTATTGTTATTACTAGATTGGGAATTGCAACTCTTTAGTTAGATCAAAATCTTAAATTTCACTATGGCCATAATTAATAGAACTAATCATTCCCAAAGGATTCATGGACTTTTCAGACCAATCTTAAATAGAATAAGTATCATTTTATTTATTTTCGTTTCCTAAACTTAATGAATGATAATACCCAATAATTCATCAATGAATTTTAGATTATCTTTAATTTCTTAATGAGAATCTTCAATTCGAGGAGGTGACTTTTATCGTATTTAAGAATCTCCAACCTTTCCAAGCCAACTACTAGAGAAACTAGATTGTGGTATTGATAAACCTAAACTACATTAAAAAGCTTCGCTTAAAATGTATTCAAATTATTGATCATTAATATCCTAAGCTGGTTGTGGTTGTGGAGGTGGTAGAAATCTTAAATCCCTTTCATAAATTAAGTATTGATTTCCTTTTTGACAAACAATCACTAGAATATTTTCAGCATAATTCTACAAAAACTAGAAAAAGCTTTAGCATTGAAATCTTTAATAATTAAACCATTCTCCTAATTACTAAGATAAGTCATAGTATAATTGATTAATGCTGATTCCATATTTATGTTTACTTAAAATACTTTTAATCATTTATAAGACGGTATAAATATATTTTTGGTTAAATGACTCACTTTATTTAAGTTCTAAATATTTTATAATAGAAAATTACTTTAAAATTTTTTTGGTAACTTGGAATAATTTAATTTAGCAATAAAATTATTCCTACCACTATTTTCAATAGAAATCACATCCTTAACACTCTCTATAAAGTTCTTTAGTTTTGGAAAACCTAATTCAATCAAATTCAATTCAAAATTGACTCTTTCTTTTAACAATGTAGGTATTTATGCCAACGATACACTCTTAATTAATTATAACATCATACCCATCAGGATTTTCCAATAGCAACTCTATCAATTACTCTTATAGTTCTTTTACTCTAATTTTAATTTAAGGATCCCCATCAACAGAACTATCAGTTGTATGTTCTGACTTTTCTCTGCTTTCTTGTATTAGAATAGTTTTATTATACCGAATATAATTCTTATTAACTGCCATTTAGACATAAAGTGTCAATCTACCAAGAGATAAATCTCTTAATTTCTTTGGTCCCAATAACTTAATGAATTAGGCACAGCCATATCTACCTCCTTTTAAGATTTTGTTGTTTTGAGCATTTGTTTTAGCAAAAAAGTCCATCAAAAACTCTATAAATATAGTCCACTCCTATTTTTTATCTAATTCTGGTTGAAATTCATCCTCAACAATCCAATTTTATTAATAAATATAAATCCCATATGTTTCCTCTTATATTAAGGGATCCTTGATGTTCTTGACCTGGAGTAATGGCAATTCTATTAATTTTCCATTGGAAGAACGGAATTTGATTTAGTGTTTTTGAGATTTTAACTAATTCATAATATGTTCCCATTCAACTCTATTGTACTTTAAGCCATAACATTCTTTGATTCTGCTTTGCACTAATCTTTCGGTTGGAGTGATTAGGTCTCTTTTAATGGATCTAATAATCCAAACCAAATTTTCATAAGTTAATTTCTTTACTGATAATGAATAAAAGTTAATTGCAATATCATTAAATAATCTTGTTGTTTTTGAAATCCATCCTTTGTCTATCAATTTTTAAAATAATTCTAATTAATTTTTACTATTTTAAATATATCTATCTATACATGATTACTTTACTATCATCTAACAAACCTTATATTTATTCGTTTGTGTAAACGATGATACCATTGCTGCACTAGGTTTTCATAAACAGTAAGAACTGATACACTTCTGGTGGCAAGGTTATTTATAAGGTTTCCCATTCAAGAATTTCATTTGCTGGAAATGAAAACTATTTTTTTAATTTTTAAGAATACCTTCTTATCGCTAACAGTAAATGAATTTGAATTGATGTACTAGATTGGCTGAAGAGAATGTTCAGTTTTGCATTTGGTTAATTTTTAATGTTTTTCTTGGGACGATTATTCACTTTCCAAATAATTACTTTCAGCTAAAAATTTTAGGAATGGTTCATCCATTGCACTATTTGATTAAGTTGAAGATTGCCTAATTTCAGATGATCTTAATTGTTATTATTATTACTGCATATGGAGTATTACTTATATAAAATAATATATATTTCTTTTTTAAATACATCTAATTATTAAATATATTTAACTAGATAGTATATCTCGTTAGACAAAATAACCGTAATATACATAGGAGAATTTTGTATAAAAATAAATCATAATCTTAAAAAGAATTCATGTTTGGATGAATACAAAATAAATCATAACTTTATCCAAAATTATCCTAGCCATACTTTTGAGTTTCATGGTAATAAATATTATAAATTATCATTATAAGTATTTCTCTTGTATTTTTAAAACTCAAATTGGATTTGCAGATATTATTTATTAATTAAATCTTTTTTTCTTTATTTAGGCTATAATGTTCGATGCTTATCATGAATTTCAAACAATCATAAATCTATTTGAGAGTTATTAAGAGTAAATCAACNATTAGGCACAGCCATATCTACCTCCTTTTAAGATTTTGTTGTTTTGAGCATTTGTTTTAGCAAAAAAGTCCATCAAAAACTCTATAAATATAGTCCACTCCTATTTTTTATCTAATTCTGGTTGAAATTCATCCTCAACAATCCAATTTTATTAATAAATATAAATCCCATATGTTTCCTCTTATATTAAGGGATCCTTGATGTTCTTGACCTGGAGTAATGGCAATTCTATTAATTTTCCATTGGAAGAACGGAATTTGATTTAGTGTTTTTGAGATTTTAACTAATTCATAATATGTTCCCATTCAACTCTATTGTACTTTAAGCCATAACATTCTTTGATTCTGCTTTGCACTAATCTTTCGGTTGGAGTGATTAGGTCTCTTTTAATGGATCTAATAATCCAAACCAAATTTTCATAAGTTAATTTCTTTACTGATAATGAATAAAAGTTAATTGCAATATCATTAAATAATCTTGTTGTTTTTGAAATCCATCCTTTGTCTATCAATTTTTAAAATAATTCTAATTAATTTTTACTATTTTAAATATATCTATCTATACATGATTACTTTACTATCATCTAACAAACCTTATATTTATTCGTTTGTGTAAACGATGATACCATTGCTGCACTAGGTTTTCATAAACAGTAAGAACTGATACACTTCTGGTGGCAAGGTTATTTATAAGGTTTCCCATTCAAGAATTTCATTTGCTGGAAATGAAAACTATTTTTTTAATTTTTAAGAATACCTTCTTATCGCTAACAGTAAATGAATTTGAATTGATGTACTAGATTGGCTGAAGAGAATGTTCAGTTTTGCATTTGGTTAATTTTTAATGTTTTTCTTGGGACGATTATTCACTTTCCAAATAATTACTTTCAGCTAAAAATTTTAGGAATGGTTCATCCATTGCACTATTTGATTAAGTTGAAGATTGCCTAATTTCAGATGATCTTAATTGTTATTATTATTACTGCATATGGAGTATTACTTATATAAAATAATATATATTTCTTTTTTAAATACATCTAATTATTAAATATATTTAACTAGATAGTATATCTCGTTAGACAAAATAACCGTAATATACATAGGAGAATTTTGTATAAAAATAAATCATAATCTTAAAAAGAATTCATGTTTGGATGAATACAAAATAAATCATAACTTTATCCAAAATTATCCTAGCCATACTTTTGAGTTTCATGGTAATAAATATTATAAATTATCATTATAAGTATTTCTCTTGTATTTTTAAAACTCAAATTGGATTTGCAGATATTATTTATTAATTAAATCTTTTTTTCTTTATTTAGGCTATAATGTTCGATGCTTATCATGAATTTCAAACAATCATAAATCTATTTGAGAGTTATTAAGAGTAAATCAACATACATTCTAACCTATTAGAATTTGGCACAGTAAAAATGGAAATTTTAGAAACTTTGAAATTTTGTTTCACTATAAGATTATATATAATTTTTATCATTCTAATAATACATTAAACATAAATTTTAATTTATTTGATGATACTCTGAAATTAAGCATTATTTTTTAATCAAATTCCGAATTTAATGATTATAGTATTTTCTAATTCAATTAAGTAACTAACGTTCCTTTTTATTATTATAATTTGTACTCATTAAGCACATCCAAATCCATTCACTAAACATAGCTCCATATTTGAATGCTCCATCTCTGCATTTCCTTTTAGCAACTTTTCTTAAGTACACTCAGCAATCCATTTATTTTTGATAAAAAAATTCTCTTAGTAACTAGCATATGCCATAAAGAGAGAAATTTTTAATAACTTTGATAAGTAGCTTGTTAGTTCATCTAATATTTTTTAACAATTTATTAAAAGTCTTTAAGATTATGCACGAAAATACAATAAACCTAATATACCTAATAAAATTTCCCATATCAGCGAATATCCATTTTGATATTATAAAACTTATTTAGTTGCTTTAAACATTTAAAATTATTTATTATTATTGTTTGGATCGCTATTTTAATATATATATGTCACTTTTATTTCTCTCACTCCTCGAAATCCCTAAATTAATTATGATATCATTTAGGCTAGCACAAGCCTATGAAGTTTCACAAATAAACTCATAACTAATTCTGTTGTAAATTGTGATAAAACCACATAATCAAAAACACTAAATATTTTCCATGCTTTTTTTTGCTTGATTCATTTTATAATTTATACATAGTTTTTAAACTTTTATAAAAACTGTTAATAATCTATACATTATTCAAATTCTTTTATTTTTATTTTATAGATTAATTATTGCATTCATTGTTGTTATAATCATATTTCTTTGTTCGTAAGCAGTCATCATTTAAGAAATTAGAATGAATAAGTTATATGATAATTAAAAAATCAATACCAAATTCATTGATATCAATAGGTGATGAAATTTTAGATTAGAAACCATGATTTAGAGTAAAACAAGTTAAAAATGAATGTAACCTAAATTATTTGATAGTATAATTAATATGAAAATATTAAAAGATGGTTTAGTATGTAGATGTAAATCTATTCAATCATTTTAGCAATATCTTTAAATAATTGAGATTATAAAAAGATTTTAAATATTTTTAATTTTTAAGTTTTTAATATTAATGCAGAACACTAAACTATCTGAATCAATCGCTTATCTTGATTGCATTTAAAAGAAAATTCACAAAATTAAGACTCATAATGAAAAATTGCAAAATAACATAAAATTATGTCCATTCCCGCCTGGAATGCAAATAATGGCTCAAAATCTCTATCCTATCAAACTCAGTATCCCTTTGGCTTCTTTGAACATTAAATAGACTATGTTAGAAGAATAGATTTTGTGGGACTTTGAAGATGATTATTCAGACGAGTAATAATATAGAAATCTCTTTGCTATTATTGTTGACTTGTTAGAAGAAAAGTACCCAAATAAAATTACTAAGCTAACTGCATTTGAAACACATAGTATAACAATTTGTTAAATCAAAATTAGAAATTATTGAGGATTGTTAATTTTAAGTAAAATAAGCCATTGAGGATCATAGGAAGTATAAACACATTCAAGATATCTTGGCATTTGAATCATTCATTGATAAAAACGATTCGATGATTAATTTACAAATAACTACATCCAAAATCAAAGAGACGATTTAGTGGGATTTAGAGAATGCCTTTAATTAGTATTGATAATCATCCTATTAATTAGCATTGACGAATTCGTACATGCTTATTGCTATGAAAATAAATTAGACAAAGAAAACTTTGTTTTAATCGGAAATTAAATTAGGGAATAAATATAAAAGGCGTATGAGAAAAGATTTCGTATTGCATAAAAATTACTACTAGATGATTAAACAGGTAGAAAATATTTCATTATCAAAAGAATTCAAATAGAAATTGATATCATTTTTGGATTATCCATCTTTTGAACCTTATTAACCAATTAGAGATCTTCCTTAGAACAATGAATTAAATACCTTTTTCAAAAAGAATATTGAATTTTTGCCACTTGAATTATAAATACACTATGGATAAAAACTACATCCTAAACAAATGTAAAAACTAATTTAAAAATAGACTTGAGTTAGGAGTAGATTAAGACGACACAAAAAAGTTTGAAAAAGAATTAAACTAAAAATCTAAATATCTTGATCAAACAATCTTAGCAGATATCATAAATAAGACTAAATAAAATTGATGTAAATATTAAATATTGTTTTATAAATTGATAACTTCAATTAGTAGTTTAATATTAATTACTATCATCATCTATTATTTTAAGTTAATCATCAATTTATGTCCTAAATATTGAGAATAAATATTATATAAATATGAAAATAAAGTTTAGTAAAGCTGTTAGCAATATATTAATTGCAATTACAATTTTTATCCAATTTTTTCATTTTAACCATTCTCTTTATAAAAATATATAAAAGAAACCTTTATAGCATAAGATAAGTGTTAGTTTGCATTTTTTATTTAATAAAGATTCCATTTTTTATTGTAACTAGAGTGATATGCAAAATTATAATTTAATAACAAACTGCTGCTCTTTGAAATAGTTCCATATTTGATTTAAAAGAATATTAGATGAATATGAATGCATTAAGAAAGTAAAATATTAAATATTGATTTTTGTTTCAATTCCAAATTCATTAAATTTAAATTAATGTATTAAATATTAATATTCTTGGTTGTAGGCTTTTCAAAGAAATTAGTTGAAGAATAATTCACACTTATAGATTTAAAATACGAATACCTATTCTAATAAAATCATGGATATATCATATAAGTAACAAAATTAAGCTATTAAGTTAATTAGTTTGAAATTATTCAGTTTCCACTAAACAAAAATTATTTCCCTACTTTTGAAATAGTTGATAAAAACAATTCAATATAAACTTCAAGTTATGAGTCTTATGCTTAAAAATAACATATTCGCAAATTGTGGTTAAGTTAAAGGGAAATAGATCAAAACCTAACTATCTTTATATATTCTAAAATGGAGAGTGTTTACAAGAATATTACTGAAACAGAAACAAAAATGAGTTTCAAGTTAACTATTTATGATAATGTAAATTATAGAGGTTTGATAAGTATTAGATTGAGTAATAGAAAGAACCGAAATGTAGATTTCCAGCTTATGGTTTGAATTGTGACCAATCTGTAAATTACATAGATGTAGATTTGCTGGTTTAAATTAACTTGAATAAATAGAGTTGGTTTTTTGCATATTATCAGTTGTCAAATTTGGATTACATTGTAAGCTTAATTTTGAAATGAATAGTTGAAAATATCGAATTCCAATTCTCAGATGGGCATCTCACTTCTATCTGGTGTTTATGAAGCATTTATTTAATAGCCTAACTTTTTTCAAGGCTATTAACTAATAGATAGAAAAGAGAATGTAAATATTAATCTAAAGAACTACTTTTCAAATGTAAAGGATTAGGATGAATTCATAATTTATATTGGAGTGTTTAATGAGAATATAGAAAGAGAACATAGTTTGATACTGGAATTGAAGTAATGTGCTTATTTTAAATTAGTCAAATAGAAATTAATGAGTTTCCCTTGTGGGCAATATTAACAATATGTGCAGTTATTTTATCAGGTATAATAGTTTCAATACTAATTTATTTTTCATATAAAAAGCAATACAAAAAGATTACTTATGTAAAGCCTGTGTTGGAAGTTGCACATTTGAACAAATTTATGCCAGCCTAGAAAATGTTATAGGAATATTTAACAAAGGAATGCTCTATTTGTTTGTTGTAATTTGAGAAGAAGGAGAAGTTCAGAATAACTCCTTGCAATCATATCTTTCATGATCAGTGCTTATAAGATTGGACTAAAAAGAATAGTTAATGTCCAATATGCAGATAAGGACTAAAAGAAGAAGAAATTCAATAATTTTTTGCTAAAATTCATAGCAACAATAATGAATCTTAAAGTGAAATAAATAAGAAACCTTCTGTTTAATTCATCCCATTAACAAATTCAGATTTAACATATTAGACTGGAAACAAATCTGACAATTCCCCATCCAATAATTTATGCATGAGCAACTCTGGTAGGCAAATGAGTATCTAGATTATGCGTGATGAGATTTTGGAATGAATTCACTTAATTGGTATGTTGATATTCAATTACATATTTAATATATTTATTAATTTGAGCATATATCCTGTACTTTAACGATTATAAGTCAAATATTTACTAAGTTGATATAATTTTATTAGATAAGAATTTTGGTTAAAGACATTTCATATGCTTCAGTAACAGTATGTGTAATTATTATAAATATTCAGTTTAATTATTCAAGTTCTTAACAGTTCTTAAATTAAGTGTAATGTACGATATAAGTTAAAAAACAATAATAAAATAAGGGAATATCTACGATGGTTCTGTTAATGAGTTAGAGAATGGATTTATTTTCTTGTTGAATTAATTATTTTATATATTAATGAATACTGAATAATTAGAATAAATAAGATTGAATGGCCTCTAATTACTTGATAAAGGTTACTATTTATGCTTATTCTTAATAGGCAAAACATTATATTTGAATGACTAAACATTTCCAAAAAAAAAAGAAGGATATAATTTAATGATATAAGGATTAGAGGAACTATTTAAATATGCAAAGCAAGAGACGAATAAGGAATCTAAGAGTTTGGTTAAATAACAGATCAAAACGCATTTAGAATTACTTGAAAAATTAAAAGTATAATTGAATTCGCTTGAGAAAAAAGATAACATAGAATAGAATTAAAATAATAATTAAGAAAATTTAAATCAACAATTTAGTATAGTTTTTAGAAAATTTAGAGGGTGCTTAGGCTTCATAACCTGATTTATTCAATCCAATAAAGACAAATATAAAATTGGAAGATATAGTTGGTTTAGAACAAGCAAAGAAATTATTACAAGAGGCTGTCATAATACCATTTAAATTCCCAAAATTATTTGAAGGGCTTCGTAAGCCTTATAAAGGTATCCTATTATATGGAGTATTTATTAATATCTAAGCTTTTAGCCTCCAGGTACAGGTAAAACAATTTTAGCAAAAGCGTGTGCGACTGAATGTGATTGCACTTTTTTGTTTGTATCATATTGTGATTTAATATCAAAATATGTAGGCGAATCAGAAAAGTTAATTAAATAATTATTTTCTTCAGCAAGACAGAAAAAACCGTGTATCATATTTATAGACCAAATCGAATAATTATTTAGTGATCGCGAATGTGCTAGTGCTGAACTTAGAAATGTAAAAACATAGCTTCTAATTGAATTTTCATGTCTTAATAATGATTAGATGATTGTGATTGGTGAAACAAATTTACCTTGGAATTTAGATTTGAGTGTTAGAAAAAGATTTGAAATGCGAATATATATCTCTCTTCTAAATTATGAGGAAAGATTAAAATTACTTTAAAATAAGCTTTAAGAAATACCGAATAATTTAAACTTGGATTAATTTAAATGGCTTGCAGAAAAATTAGAAGGATATTCCGGATCCGACATAATTAATTATATTAAAGAGGCATAATTTGAATAGTTGAGAGAATTACAAAAGGCCACTCATTTTAAAAAGCAATTTACTAAAAATTAAATCAAATATATAGCTTGTTGCTCAAATGATCCAGAGGCTGAGGAGATGACATTAAAAGACATTCCCTCAGAATAGTTATTGTTAAATGAAAGCATTTCATATGTAAATCTTAATACTTAAAGATTTAGAATGATTTTTTGGCTGTACTTCCAAAACTAAAAAGAGATATTACATAATAATAATTATTGGAGTACAAAAATTGGACAGATTAATTTGGATACTAATGTTGACATGATAATATTCATCTTAATTATTCATTAATATTCTTCACATGCTTCTATTTATGTATAATTATCTTTTTATTTATTTGCTATCTAACAAGCCCATTTTACAATATTTCTTTCTATTTGTTCATGAGCTTTTGAGTCGAATTTTCCATTCACTGTTACCCATGGAACGTAAGTTAATTTAGGATCTAAATTTAATGTCTCTTCTCCATTAGCCCATAATAATTTTATTCCTTCAGTTCCTTTTGCACATTCCAAAACGCCTTCCCATAAATCTGGTAAACATTGTCTGATTTCATTCTCAAAATCATCCTATTGTCGTTTTCTAGATTTTTGGATGCAAGTTAAAAAGTTTATTTACTCTTATTAAGATGCATTCAATGCATCAAAACCGCATGCTTAAATTTTATTGCCAAAGCATTCTAGATCACCATGTTAACACTGAAATACAATTTTACCGTCATCTTGTAACACTTAGGATGCCTTCCCATATGGAACTAGTCTTAATTCAACTAACTCTTCAAATTATGGTGTTTATAATGCCTTTAATAATGATGATTAAATGAATCTGGTTGTGTCAGGACAAAGTGATTCAACTAAAATGTATTGTATTTATAATACTATAAGCAGACACTTGTAATTTCTCGCATTAACCAACCGAGGACAATAGAAGTATTAGAGCAACCAAAAATTTCATAATTTATGCCAATTTCCTATTTTTTGTATTAATAATTTTGAATTAAATGTAAACAATATATTTTCTGATATAGTTTTCTAAAATCATCATATAATGCATATATATATGAATGCAGAATTGATCTGATATGTAGTCCAAAATCATATGGTTATTTTGAGAAAGAAGGAATAAAGTATAAAAATTAAAGATTATATCTCATAAATAGAACATATTAAATACAATCTTCATTATTCATCATTTATTAAATCTTATTATGAAACATTAACTACTTACCCATAAGCAATAGAGTGACTGCTTCTGAGTATAAATTGCTAGTTTTCATAAACAGGTTGATAGGTTTCATCTAAAAATTGAAGTTTGACCAATGCACAATCTCCACTTTTAAGAAATTATGTTTCGCCAATTATTTCTTATAAGTTTACTTGCTATGTAATATTAGAGAGTTCTAAAATAGGTTTAAATCCAACTGCTACAGTTGTTGGACCAGGAAGCATGCTTATATTTGCCCAGAATGACTTTACATAGGGAATGTTGATCTTGGGGTCAGCTATGATTTTGATTTTAGTAAAGTCAATTATTTATTAAGCTATTGGCTATAATATTAAGCATATTAATTCTCCAGATCTTGCCTAATTAAGAGAAGTTCTGATATTCTAAATCGAAATAACTTTTGCACATTGTATCTACCTATTTTCGTCTAATCCAACAGAAACTATTTAGTCTAACTTGACAGTTCCAGATTTTACTAATCCAAATGGGATCTCACCAATAGTTTTGACATTGCATGTATAAAATACATCCATCATAAATGGTTGATCTGCTGATTTGATCTCAGAATGAAGATGATCCTAATTTTAAAAATGGAACAAAAATTATAATAGAAGTTCAATCCCATCCCGATTGATATTATTTACTTCAAAGAGTGGACAGATCATCCCTTTCTAATTTTCACATTTTTTGAGTCTAAGATTCATCAAATTAGCGCATTCTTTGGGATCCTTTGCAATGACCAATTTTCTATATAAAAAATTATTGCTGATTTAATTATGAATTTTAAATATTATTTTTTCTTTATCCTCCTTATTCTAGATTAAGTCACATTTAGTTAAGACAATAATAAAGGGTATCTTATACAATTGACATATCAATAAACACTCAACTGTGATTCTCGTAATACCTTCATCAGCAGCTATCACAATAATTAAAAGATTAAACAAGCATTTATTGATCGCTGATAATGAATGCTTAAAATATTTGGTATCTCCGCATGTATCGATTAAATATAAATATGAGTTCGATTATTAGAATACTTGACTTTAATATTGACCTTTGTTTGTTGGTTATTCATTTGATAGAACCTACTTACCTTGTTTATCAAATCCTACCAGCTCAAACACAACAGATTCTGTTTACCCTCCCTTTTTAACTTCATGCGAATAATTAACCATAATGTTTCTTAGATATCCCTTTCCATCATCACTCAATCCCTTTGTTAGCACACCCAATAAAGTCGTTTTACCGCATCTTGTACTTCCTGCCAAAGCTACTCTTGAGAATGGCTTTTGTTAAATTTCATCTATCTATTACATACTATAAAATTATATGTTAATATAACAATTTAAAATATAATTACTCTTTTCGTAATTTAATGCTCTATTCTAGATACTAAACTAAATTGTCATAAGAATATTAAAATAACTATTTTTAAGTTCTTTACTTTAACGAAAAGTCATAATTATAATGTTATTGACATACATAATGTATTTAAATAGACAATAACTAATAAAACCAAGCATTACTTTAAATTATTGTATAATTCTTTAATAACAAGTTCATATATGCGAATTCAATCTCATAATAGAATTCAATTTTCTTATAAGCAGTAGATGGTTGATTTTAAGTTATTGGATTTTCTTAAGAACATATATATTTGTAGAGATTAACTTATTTATTTTTTGTTAATTATAAATTTTAATTTCTAAAAACTATGCAATCAACTGCAAATTTTAAATAAAGAGAAAATATTCAAAATAGAAATCTTCATTCTTAAAAATGAAATGATGATCGTTATCATTATTGTGATAGTGTTTTATATAATTATATACCTGTTTCAATGGTATACTATATACATATTATTAAAATTTCATACCAAAAAATGTGAGGTCAGATTTTTTTTCTATTAGTCTTTGATTTCTTGATTAGCTTGTAATTCTAAACTCAAAATGATGAGTTTATTTTGTTAATACAGGTTAAAAGACACCGTAATATGGTTATAGAATTATAAATGAAAATTCTCACTTTAATCTCACTTTGAATTAGAATAACTATTAAAGTAGATATCCTTATATAATGAGCATATATTGTTTATAGAAATATTCAAGTAGAACTTAAGCTTTTGATGGCATTCATTTTTGAGTTTAACCTTTCTGTTTTATTTTCAATTTGATTATTATAATATTAGTTAAACAATCCTCGCATTTTCTTATCTTAAAAGCACTCACAAAAACAAAAGTGTCTTTGATAATTTGTGATATTTGAGTATTCATTTTTGATTATATTATATTCTAAATTTCATTTCTTATAATGAATTATTCTAATTTACTTTTTTATTTAAAAAATCATTTTATAGTTCTGAGTAGCTTAGGAATGTTAACTGAAAATTACATCACTATACTAAAATCAACAGTCAAGCTTTAAATTGAATTGAGGTTTAAATAAACTTGAGAGTTAGTTAATTATGAAAACAAAGAAAACATAAAAAGAAATTTAAATATCAGTTGGATCTCATTATCTAAGATTACAATCTATTATTTGGGAAGTACATTCTTAATTGTCCATTATTATTATTTATGTTTAAAAATTTGCACTTGATTTAAAAATAAGAAACCTTACTTGAAAAAATACTAAAAACAAATTCTATGCTCTATAGTAATATTATCATTGATAGAAAGTTACGATACAAGTTTAATAGAAGGATAATCTTTTACAAAAAAACAATTTAAAGATTTTACCTATGATTATTAATACTAAGCATTTGAAAATATCTAATTTTTCAATTAAAATACATTTATTTGTAATAAACACTACGGCAATTATATATTAAATATTAATTTGCTAATATGAAGGCGTCTGATACTCACATATATTAATGTTATCTATAATTCTCAAACTAAGGATAATTTTCATAATAGAAATTTACTATTTATGATACTTACTTGACTATATAAGTAAAATAAATAATAATATTCAAAGATTGGAGAAGCTAATGAATTAAAGGTTGAATATTGTTCACAAGATGTTGTTTTTGAGTGGAAACTAGAGTATTAATTTGATTTAATCTTAGTGATGGCAATTAATGCGAAGTAATTGTTATTACTGAAAATTATTCATATACATATAGAGGATCAAAGTAAACAATTTAAAATCTAAAATAATATCTTGATGGAAAGGTATTTTATGGTAATTTCATGTCCCAATACAAAGAAATTTAAATATTAAAAAAAACTAAATAAGGAGAAGTAAAGTTTAACTTAATGTTTAGATTATCAAGTATTATAGTAAACATTAGAACATAGAGGTTATTGCCAAGAGATTAAATTTTACTCAAAATCTAGAAAGACATTCAAAGGTATGTTTTTTAATTAATCAAGTCACTTGTTTTGAATGAATTAAGAATATGCTAATACTTAAGTTAATTCAACTAAGAATCTATTTTAAAATTACGAGAGTTTTATCAAGAAAAAAATAAGATTATACTCATTTTTGATTATTGTGAAGGTGGTACATTGTATTCCTTTATGGCCTAAAAGAATTTCTGCCCATCATATGTTGATATCCGAAAAATCATGAAGAAATTGCTATTTGCAATAAAGTTTCTTCATAAACACAATATAATGCATCGAGATATTAAAATGGATAATATTATGTTATTAGAAAATAACAATCCGAATTCAATTTAAGTTATTGATTTTGGATTCTCTACATTTATAGATGACAAACCATATATCATAGAAAGATGTGGAACCCCAGGTTATATAGCCCCAGAACTCTACTCTGAAGATCCCTATGATGAGTTGATAGACATATATAGTCTTGCTCAGATATTTTTTACATTGTTGACAGGAAGAAAGTTCGCATTTGAGTCTCATTCATTTAAGACATTTGCTCAACTTCATCATAAATAATAAACCATTATAAGAGAATCAACAAAGAATGAAATCATTGTTGATTTATTTTTAAAAATGACAGCTACCCCAGAAAAAAGGTTTAATACTACATAATGTCTTAATCATTAATATTTTGAGAAGACCTCAAAAATTAAACAGTAGTAAATATATATATCAACTCTAGGTTAACATGTCTGAAGTTTCCTTTATTAAAAACTCCATTCTAATTGGTTAAATAGAAAGAACAGTAACATTCAAAAGACCATCAAGATAAATTCATTAATTAAAAATGAAATTTATTTGTACTAAACTTCCAATGCATTTCTATATTCTTATCTTTCAACATCCTTATAACATTATTTCACAAGAATATATAAATAATATTAACATAAAAAATAGTTTAAAATATGACCACTTAACAAAAAATGAGATTTAAACTAGAAAATGTCCAAAGTGGTATATTCATACGCATTTAAGGGGAAAATAATTAATATTTGGGAAACACAAAATTTTAATTATTTTAATTGAGAAAGAGTAATATTTTGAATTAAATTCAACTTTTGTTAACACTTAACTCATTATTATATAATTTATTTTATATATCAGGCGTCTAAGTCATCATGGTTAATTAAGAAAGCCATGCAATTTTTTCATCATAAATAAATTAATTTAATTAATTAATATAACTTGGTAATTTTTGTTTTCTTATATCAAAAAAGTTGTAAAATAAATTATGGGTATTTCTTGAGAATAAACTTCATTAATCTAATTTTTATGTCCTATAGACTTATAAGATTCTATTTTACATTATATATTCGCTCAAGCAGATTTTAAATGATCCAGCTATGCAACAATGGTTTAAATATGTTAATTAGACTACTAAAATATATTATATTACAATTCTAATTATTAAAGACTATTTTTGAAAATTGAATTTTTTCCCATTCCATTTAATTCATTTTTTTATTCCTTTGTCTTTGATGAAATTTTAATTTTATTTTTGTTCAAATTTGAAATTGTCAGTAATAAATCCTTGTTTTTTTTAGTAATTATACTAATATTAATGCCAAAAATATCAAGTTAGCGGTCTTGTTGTTTGCTTTTTAGAAGATCTGCTAATTATTTCTTAGATATCCAAATATAAGTATCAATAAATAATTTATATTATTTTAATAACCTTTGAAAAATTATTAACTTTAATTTATGTTTCGTTTATATGATTCTATATTAATTAGAAATTAAATTTTTATTAAACATCTATTTTATGAAATAAATTTTAAATTATATCAGTATTAATATTTTTCTATTGATTTTTCTATCCTGATTCAATTTTTTAAGCCATTCAACACATGACCAACATATGTTACATCAGAATTGATTAAATGAAGTCTCTATGTTAAATACCTGAGTTACCTAATGAAAAGTACTTAAATTATAAGAGGTTCAATAAAAATACTTATTTACTCAGGATTTTAATTTATATTTCTTTTAAAGAAATACTCAAGAAAGAACAAAATTGGATCAAAAAATTATACTAATTACAAAAAAGTAGTATTTAAGTGAATCGAAAAAGAAATCAATTATCATCTATGATAATGGGAACATTATTTTATCATTTCATCCTTATTAACTCATGGATGTGTTGTTATTAACCAGAATCTATTTGTAAAAAATCCCCAATCAGTAAAAATTTAAGTTTAAGATATTGAAATTTTAGGTTTTTTGAAGTAGGAGTTACAACAAAATAGTTATTGATTGAAAAAATGAGTAGTTAAAATGAAATTAGCATAGCGTAACCAAAATAGTTATTGTATAAAAATGCTAATCACATTATAGGCCAATATAATAATTTTAAATAGAGGGTTGGAGTATATTCTAAACTCAATTTTAAGTAACCAACTTAAGAATATATTAAATGATATTAATCAATAATGATTACAAAACTAGGCTATCAGTAATTAACAATTATTATTGATACTAAACATATAATTGAAATTCAAAAAGTTTGCTATATATATTAATTAGAATCAAATAATTCAAAATCAAATGAATGGATCAATAAAGTTTTGACTCTAAAGTATCAGTCTAATTCAGGATGGAAACAAAGAATATTTGATACAGGATTTAATAGATGAATAGATTCAAAAATTAAGCAGCAAGGACCAATTAAAGTTGGAATTTATCTATATTATGGTATTTTCTTTGGTTCTAAATACTTTATTATCCATATTATGTAATTGGTAAAATCTTAAATTGAGCTTGAAGTAATTTAAATATTGTAAGTATTTTAATAATTAATTATTAGAATTCTTTAAAATGGAAAATGCTAGAAGATGAGTTAACTACGAGGTAGGGCATTTTGATTACGTTACATGCAAAAAATCAAACATAATGTCATTTAAAGTGTTAATTAATAAAGATTTTCTAGGAATTCTTAATAACTTAAATTCCCTCTTTAAATTAAATATATATATCTACAATTAAGATATTAATATTTCAACATTAAATAATGAAAAGAAGAGAATCAATAGCATTTTTCGATTCTGAGTTCTAAAACTCGTTGCTTAAGAAGACTGAAAGAAAGAAATCGAATACAAATTCTAAACTACACGAAATGAAGGGAGAGTAGTTTTCTTAAAGTCCTTTGCAAGCTACATTAAAGTATTATTGATCAATAAGCCTAGTACAATACCAGTTGACTAATTAGAATTGTAATATTTGGCAAGGAGTAATAAGTAATCTAAATAAAATTCATCTGGGGTTTCGTTTTATAATTTAACAACACAAACATAACTTATATAAACAACTGCTCAATTATTTCATGAAAAATATGAAATAATAAAGATTTTAAAAGAGAGCAAATAATGTCAAGTAACTTGTTTAAATTAATATTAGATTGTATAATGCAGAAATATATTCAATAAAGAATCTGTAGTGGCTAAAATATGCTTATAGTCTCAAAATGTAAAAATATTTTAGGTATTTTAGTTCGAAATCAATAGTGAAATTAAAGTGAACAAAACCTTAAAAAAATATCCGCATACAAATTTAATGAAATTGTTGGAAATAATTACTGAGAAGGATACTTCAATATTTATATATGAGTATATGGCTGGAGGTACTCTATATGAATTCATGCAACAAAAGCATCTAAAATTAGACGATTCAGAAATTAAAACAATATTCAAATAACTGTTAAAAGCTCTAAAGCATTTACACTCACTTAATATTTTACATAGAGACATCAAATTAGATAATATTATGTTTAAAACCAAAGGAGACATTAAATCATTAAAACTAATTGACTTTGGCTTTGCAACATTTCTCTCAGACAATAAGAATATGGAATTTCGATGCGGAACTCCTGGCTATGTGGCTCCAGAAATATATTAATAATCAAATCCTTATAACCAATTATGTGACATATATAGTTTAGGAGCTGTCATACACATCTTGGCTACTGGAAAACGCATTTATTCATCAAAATTGGGCCCAAAAGAAATTTGTGAACTTAATAAAAAAAATCAATATGTCATTAGTGAAAATCTGAAATGTCCTTTGTTGCATGATCTTATCAGTCAAATGCTAAAAGATGCAGGCTAAAGACCTTCTGTTGAATAATGTTTGATTCACCCCTATTTTACTAAATTATCTGAACTGAAGAATTCTCATCATGAAAGCATAAATTAATAGTAATAATACATTATATTTCTTTTAGAATATATGAACTTGCACTACCTAAATTTAAAAACCCTTTTAAATCTTTCTGAAGATGTAAATGATTAAATTTATCAACTATCCTTCTATAATATAAATAATATAAATAATACAAAAATAGTAATCACATAAATTTTGAGTTTCTAATGTCAAAATAATTGTAATTGATTGTTTATTAAATTTATTGTTATTATTATTTTGCTGGATCAACTGCACTTGATGTTTTTTTGTGTTATTGGTAATTCTAAACTTAACAGCATTTCTATAATAATTTCTATACTTGAGCAACACTATTGTTAATATTATCTAAATAGGATTAAGTTTTGTACTTTGAGGAATAAATTTTGGCTTAGGAACCTCTGTTTTTTGTCTTTGATATGGACTTGTTGGATTAATGTTAATTGGTGACTTCTCAAATGATTTACTTCTTTATGCCTGAGTTATCATGATGGGATCTTTAGGTCTTAACATTTCTTTTTATTAAGAGAAATTCTAGGCTGTAGTATAATTTGATAACTATTATACTTGAACTGGTCTAACATAACTAACTGAAGTTGATGGTTTATTTTCATTCTTATTTTGAGTACTGAAGCTTGCATTATTCACACGTCTGTCATATGGTTCTCCATGAAAAGAATAAGACTTTGTTACGTTGGTGATAAGATTTTCTGTTTTTTTCTTTATTTCTGGACTTTTATTAATGTCATTATGAGGTCTATTCACAATATTGGTATAAGTCTTTCTTAACCCTTAATTGTAAGTTTAAGTCTAAGTTGGATTAAACTTTTATTGAACCTAATGGGTGCTAATATTTTAAGGATTAGACGGCATTGTTGGTTTCAGTGTAGGAGAATAATCAGATTTCTTTTAAGAAGTATAGACATTCGCTGCTTCAGGTTTATAAAAGGAATCTAGTTTCTTAGGCTTATCCACAGGTTGAGAAGCTTAATGACTAGAAGTATGGTGTTTCTATTTTGAATCAAAATTATTCATATAAGTGGCCAAACTTTATGGTGTAGATACATATTATTTGGCTATGTTTTTATCAAATGTATTCTATTCAATTTCTTGTAGAATCTATTCACAATTTAAAGTTATTTTATCCCTATAGTCTTTGATTGTGAGCTTTTTATTCTCACTAAAAGGTATTTTAATTATTGATTTCAAGGTTTTTTCATCCTCTGTATTTGCAAATTCCTTCATTAATTAATGTTTCAGTGCTTCATCAATTGTCATTCTTTTTTGGGGATTCCAATTTAGACATTATCTAATGAAATCAATAAAATCTGGAGATGCATTAGGGAAGAATCCTGCGAAACTTTTTCTTTTTTACATTTGGATGCCAGCTAAAACTTATAAAGCAAGGGGTGCATTTATTGTTTCTAGATCTTCTATTTTTGGTCTTCCAATTAGTTCAATTATTTTTTCTATTTAGTTCAAAGTTGATGCTCCTGAAAAGATGGCCTTGCCCAATAACATTTCACCAAGTATACAACCAACACTCCACATATCAACCGACTTTGAGTAACCATGAGATCCTAACAAGATTTCTGGGGCTCTGTACCATCTTGTAGCAACATATTCTGTCATTATTGGTGTTTCTAATAGGATTATAGAATGTTAATAGATACCATTTTCATTTTCAGATTAAGCAACACTACGGGCCAATCCAAAATCAGCTACTTTTACTTTGCAATCAGAATCAATTAATAAATTGGAAGGTTTCAAGTCTCTATGAATTAATTCTCCTGAATGTATAAATTTTAAGCATTTTAACAACTAATATATTATATATTGCATATGCAAAGGACTTAACAGACCTGCCCTAATAACTTTGTGTAAATCAGTTTCCATATATTCAAACACCATATACAAATCTTTCTAGTTTTCAGCTTGAATTACTTTTAATAATTTAACAATATTTTCATGATCTGTTAATTATTACAAAAAACAAACTTCTCTGAATGTTCGTTAAGCATCCGTTTAATTTTGGAAAGCATCAAAAACCTATTAGAAATATTAGTAGTTACAACCTTTTTTAATGCCACTTATTGTTTCGTTTGTTTGTCTAAAGCCTTCCAAACTATTCCATAAGCTCCTTTACCTTTGAAATCTTAAATTTCAAATTATTTGAGGATGTGTTCTTCCACTTGGCTATGTTGATCGTTTTGATTAGACATTTATTGATATTTTTTATTTTTATTTTTTATTATTTTTCGAAGCAGTAATTATTATAAATAACTTTGTTACAAAGAATACTTAAAAATCCTTAATTTAAATCAATTCATTTGACATTTATGGTGAAATCAATAAATGTGATGATAAATGAATAAATTTGATTTGTAACTATAGAAACTTAATTATTTAATGATTTCTGGATCTTAATAAAGAAATGTAAATTAAATTGCTAATTAGTTCAAATATGATTTTAAATTTGCTATTTATATTACAATAAATGAGCACTTAATAATCCGTATTATGAGCACCAGTCTACAAAGATTTCAGTATTGTATGCTTTAAAGAAAACTGATGAAATTAATGATATAATATTATTATTAGAATGATTTTAATTTTAGAAGAATGTGATAATCATTTCTTATCTTGCATTAGATATTCTATACTTGCTTTTCTGTCTCTAATTATCGCAGTAGTCTCTATAAGTTGGTCATTCCACTACTACAAAGCAAATGGATCAATACGATATGAGATAGCTCCCATGATTTGCTGCTGTTTGCAAGCGATCATCCATTTGATTTAATACACTATTTACAACTCGAATAGGATGATCATTTCAGCAAGCTTATTACAACTGATTACCTTCATTCTTGTTTCATAGAGTTTAGCCAACCTTAGATATCGGTTCAAATATGCAGATGACTGTAATTATTCAATTTTATCTATATAGTGGAAAAAAGAAAAAATCGATATATAAGGTTAATGATCAGCAAGGGAGCTTTCTACTTGGTAGTATTTTCATTGCAGTTTTTCTTCTTCTTCAAAATCGATGACTCTTCTTGCAATAAGTACGATTACCATTGTTAAAATAGTTATTTTTATTACAGTCTCGATTTATTGGAAGTGCAAATACTGATAATCACAATATTCACGCAAATACACGGACAATCACTAATCTACTACATACGAAGGAAGGAAGAAGCCTTAAACCAAAATCAAGACCAATACTCCAAAATCCTTGACAGCTCTTCAATGATTAAAAATACATTAACCATGAAACTTAAATAGATTAAATTAGTTATTTGGGCTTAAACCATTACAATGATAACATTCATTGTGCTCATACTATTAATGTACAATACTAACAGAGAGTTATTTTGCTTTTAATAAAGCAAAGAATAAACTTATTCTGTTTTTTAAATCAGCATTCAAATATTTTTTACAGTAGTTCAACAATTTCCCTGTTTTTATATACCTTACGCATTTTATTACGCAGAAAAAACGAGATCGGTATCAAAAGCAACAGTTATTGATTTCAATATTCAATACGATGAATCTACTACAGAACAACAGATCTAAAGAAGTAGAAAACCAAGTTCATTTGAAGACAATTTTGTAAATATGATTCATAGTACATAATAAAATGATTGATTTGTATGTTTATTAGTCACTTATTTAATGTTGACTATATATTTCTTAATTGAAAACCAATTACGATTTTAGGCTTCCATACTAATCTAACAGAAAATTTACCAAGTTTAATGATCTATATTTATTATTATACGAAGCAAGACTATTTTTGAATATCAAATTTAGGTTCACTATTTTTGTTCTTAGATTAATTATATGGAATAACTAGAAACTCTATTAATCTTTTTTAATAATCTATTTTTATCATTTACACTCTACTTATTAAAATCAGTTGTTTAGCATAAATTCCATTTTTTGGGTTAAATACAATATACTCATGAAATCTAAAAATTTGTAGAATTATATTTTATTGATGTTTTATTTATAAATTAAATCTTAAACTCTTTATTTTCATCAATCATATTCAACAGTTTTTTGCAATTAAAAATGGAACCTCATTAGTTGAATAAAATTCTGCTTATTTAGTGATCTTATGAATCCAAAGTTTAAAATCATATTGCTATATCAAAAGCAATTCTTTAATGTAAAACTTTTTAATTAATAATCATTTACAAAATAAATTTTTATGTTCAAATCACAATCAATAATTTATTCATTATCACCTCTAATCAACAAACAAAGTTTTTCATATAAATTATTAGAATCATTTCAGCTAAAATAAAATAGACTTGAAATGAGATGAAAATGAATAAAAACTAAAGGAACCTAAGAATTAATTTGATTCTTATTATCATAATCTATGATGGATTCAATTTTAATATAATTTAAGGTATAGAGTGTCATTTTTGAATCTTAGAATGTTAAATGTAGGAACAATTTATTTTAAAATCTATCTATATGATTTATTAACTATGAATAAAGAGTATTGTAAACCTATATTGGCTAGTTAATTAAAGTATTTCAATTTTTAGGTATATGAAAATTCAAATTACTTTCAAAGGTTTAGAATTAATAATTATATAAAGTTAATTTTAATTATAATAGTTAACTAAACCAACTCTCATTAATCCATACTATAATCAACAAATTATTTCGTTTGCAGTCTTTAAATGGTCTTTCTTTTATATAGTGATATTTTCATTTAATCGTCTCTCTCCCTATAAGTAGATTAAAATATTGAGAGTAAAGGATTATTTTCAAGACACACTGTGTCTAATTATCTCATTTCAATATCCAGGTTTAGATCCTCGGTTTCTGATTTAGACCTTCCAATTTATATAAACAATAAACCGATACTGTACAAAATCATACAAATTACAGATAATGATCCTGGTAAAGATTCCTATTTATATTGTGATTTTCTATACTTGCCCTAAAAAATAAGAGAAAATGCTCCCAAAAAGTGGTTAAAAAAAGTTAGCAGAATTATATGTTAATGGATCAACAAATAATTGCACATATGATTATAATTGATTCATCAAAACACCAGTGAACAAGGCATTCAGGAAAATTTGAGTAAAAAGAACGGGTTCTAAAAATTCAAAGAAGTTGTGCTGATTATCAAAGATAAATGTCATCGCTATCAACATCACAGTACTCAAAGCCCTAATAATAGCGAATAATGTAAAAGTTGGACAACAAGATATCAATTTAGAATAATATTTTGCACTAACTCTATTATAATAAATACTAAAATAAAGTAGAAACTCCACCTCCAAATAGCGCAGTTAAATCTCCATATATGATTTTATCTAAAATTGAAACATCTTGTTTCGAATAAAATGTGTAACTATGGTTTGTGAAAATTACTATCAATAACACCAAGGCAACTCCAAATCCAAAATATTCCAGTATATGGCAATGTTGTTTTGTGATGATTTTGAATCCACAATAAAATAGAAGAGAACTATTATAAAACATAAGGGCATATGAGACATGAGTATGTGTCACAGATATTGATAAGGACACTGCAAAAATCTACAAATTCATATTAAATATTAATACTGCTTAGGCTACAGAGGCCATTAGTAAATTAAATTCTTAATCCTTAAATGAAATGATATAATTTTTGTTGTTTTTTAATTCATAGATACTGATTGGCAGATAAATTAAAGCAGTAAATCCTTATCTCCAAGCTGCTCTAATGATAGAGCTCTTGTGTAATGTCAAATATAAGGGGCCTCTTAAAGATGATAGGATTAGCTGCAAGAATAGTATGCCATATATTCTATATAAAAAGGTTTAGTCCCTATTGGTTAAATGTCTTTAATTTACTAATTTTTGTAGGTTTACTCTAATTCTTCTACCTCTCTAGCAACTGCGGAAGAAATTATTGGTTAAGGATTAAATCCTTTGTTTTTCGATGTATATTGTAAAATATTTTGATTTTGAACTTATTGATTATTCACATCTTCAATCAGGCTTAATAAAGAAGAAGCTTTATGGATGGAGGCAGAATGAAATGACTTGTCATTATTATCATTAATTTTCATTAATTTTATAATCGTGATTAATTATGTGATATAAATATAATTAAATTAATTCTAAAATTATGATTCTATGTCTGAAATAAGTCATTTATATTTTTTATAGGATTTAATAAATTAGAAATAAATGAATAAATTATTTCGTTATTAAACTACTTAATAGAAAATCTTAGAATATTTGAATAATCAATTAGTGCTCTATAATTAGAACCATCACATATAAAATGTACCTTTAAATAGATGAAAAGTAATATGCTATCTCTATGATTATGAGAGAATAATTCTATTTGTATCCTTTTTGAATTCTATGGTGAAAAGTACTTCAATTGTTGTTCTTTTTAAAAATATCTATCCCTCTTAGAATTTATGTAATGCTTAGTTTTAATATGATAAAACTGTTTCTATGATAATAAATTTAATTGAAAATAATCTTTCTAAATGAATTTTAGATCTCAAGAAAATTATACTATTAGTAATTATATAATTTAAATTATATGTTCAAAATATAATAATTGTTTGAGGAGAACGGGATTCCTTTTGAAACGAAATTAGATCCTCGAAACTATAGAAAAATCTTGGATAAACAATTCACTCAATTAATATAGTAGTAAGAAAGTGAATAAGTATGAGATTGAAATTAAAATTATTAGATTAATTTAGAAGAGGTTCTCCAAGAATAGATTTAGTTAAAATAATAATTAGCTGAATTAATTAGAAAAGTGCATTCAAGTGGGAAACCAAGAAAAAAGAATACAAATAAAATAAAATAAAGAAAATATGAAATTAAGACATGTGAAGCTTAAATCGAATAAATTGAATAATAATTGAGAGACAGATAACACTACCAGCGGGCTACTTAAGAAGAAGTGGAATTGTTGGGTAATAAAATAGCAGAAATCAAGGAAGAAGCAAGTATACAATTTATTCAAATTTTGTAAAGATGAAAGTAGAGAGGAATTATAAAGAGCAACAGCCACAGTCTAGGAATTATCCTAATCCTACTAAAAGTTAGTTAATTAAAGCAATCAAATAAGAAATATATATTTGAATTTATAGTAGGAGATTAAAGCTAGTCAACAAAAGTAGAATTAGTTACAGGCTGCCAGTCTGCATTACGAATAAGAATTTGAAAAATTGTGTAAGGAATAATAAAGACTTGATCCTAAATTATTGTAAAAATAATAAAAATTGGAGGAACTAGAATAATTGAAAAATAAGTTAGACATGGAATTAACTTAGAAAAATAATGAATTACAATAGTCAAGAATTTAATTAAAAGAGTTTGAAGATGAATTTAATAAGACCAAAAGTTATGATAAATTAATAAAATAAGAAGTGAAAGCCTAGGAGTCATTGTAAATGGAAAGAAAGCTGCTTTTGGATGAATTTTAGAGAATTTGCTCTATTAGTGGAATTGATTAATTAGCATAATAATCGGATGAAGGACTTATGAATGAATTAGATTAGAAAATTTAATAAAATTAAGATACAATTGAATCTTAAGAAAAAATGCTTGATGGTTTATAGAGTGAAATAAAGTAAGATTAATTATTGAATATATTAGTTTACTAATGGAAAAAGAGGAAACATTTACTATCAGAAGAAATGAACTTCTAAATAGATATCATGGACTAGAAAAGTAGATGGATGATTTGGCTAAAAAGTATGCATAGTTTGATAAATGATTATAATTACATCAATATTCAGATTGTATTTTTGATATTAAATATAGAGACTTAATTCTTATATATTTTTTGAATTTGATCAAATATTATAATTATAATATAATGATTTCTTAGTCAGAGGTAGAATCAATCAATAGGTATTTGTTGGAAGCAACTGGGACATTAGACAATATATAGAGGACGTTCATTAAGAAGTTTGAGTCAGAACCAAATCCATATCCTTATTTTTATTAAGGATTATGTGATAATGTAAGAATCTAAATAAGTCTAGATATTCACAAAAGGATAAAGACTGCTCACTATCTATTTACTGTACAATTCAGAATTGAGATCATGTCTATAAGATATTTATAACTTTACATTAAATGATTTTGAGAGAAAATTTATTTAAGATCCTCAAATTGTATATGAATTTATTAAGACATTTAAGATAGTATGCTGCCATTACAATTAAGACCTTGCTTGAAGAATAAGATAAATTTACATCTAATGATAGGCCAATCTCCAAAGATTATTCAAATAATTAAATTGCTCAGAATAAAATGAGAAATTGTATTTCATTAAATAATAATAATCCACCTTAGTAAGATTTTCTTTCATTTTAGAAAATTAAGACAAAATACTAATATTGATTTCATACAATAACAAAATGGATTTGAAATTGAGTATCTTAGACCTATTCCAAATGTTGTCTAAAATAGGTTTGATTGGATTGATTTAAATGATATATCTTATGCGATTTGGGATTATTCATTACAAATAAATTCTGATAAATTGAGTCAAATTAAAGAAATCATATAGAAGGCACATAATGAATAGATCTCAGAATATGAATTGCAAGTAAGAAAGTTTTTAATTCTAGTTATTTTAAGAATATCTAAAGAAAGACAATTACAATTTTTTAAAGAATAACGGTTTGATTAATTTCAATCTAGGTGAAATAATTGAGAAGAACTTAAATTTGGCATTTTTTTTGTTTTCTAAATACTTTCCTAATCCAGAATTTTTAGAGTAATCATTTAATATTATGATAGACTTATGGATAACTTAGTTTAAATGGATGTAACTCCTAATGGCTTAGAGCTAATGTGCATGATCGTTTAATAATTTCACATTCCCTAGGAGTATTTAAATTATTATATTAACTACTGCATTCAATTCTGTCAAAACATCAAAGTTTAATCTATTTATTAATATATAGGAAAAAGGCTAACAAGTAAGAATGATTAAGTATTTTACCATTTTTCTAAAGCACTTGATTAACAAGAAACTATATAAGACATCAGACTTAGTCACAGAAGTAAGTTAATTATGCTTATCATATAGCTCTAAGCATTTTCGATAGAATTTTCAAATATAGGAGAGACTTCAAGTCTGTTCAAATTAATAAAGAGTGATTTATCATTATGAAGTAGAAGAATTAAATTGCTTCTATTTATTAGAAAAAAAACTTAATAATAATAATAGTAATTGTTTACTTAATTTCTATTTAAGTTCTTCATTATTAATTAGACATAATATATTTAATATTTAGTTCTATTTTGAATTAATTAAATTATATAACAGTTAAAATTAAATGAGTTACTCATAAGAGTTCTCGCCATTGTCTATGAAGGAGGAGATGTTTTTTAAAAATGAAACTGAATCCACTTCCTTAGAGTAATAGTTACAAATTGCAAATGAAAAAGTTAATCAACTAATGAAATATTAGCAATAATTAAGGTATTTTGTAAATCTCTATCTGAGTGAAGAACTAGAGCACTTGCACTATAAATATAGTGAGGCTTAGTAGGAGAATGAAATCCTCAGTAGCCAACTCAGGTAAGGCCCTGATGAAACGAAGTTTCTTAACTGCGTGCTGGATATGGTGAGAGTTTGTCACCCATCTGATAAATAAATAACCCTTAAATACGCATGGAAATGGTTAAAATATGTTGTAGATGATTATATTGAATTACGGAAAAGGAACAAGAGTGCAAACTCATAGTGTGAAGTCTTCAATAATCCTAAAAAGAATTCTATAGTCGTAGGAGATTTGCTACGGAAAAATTTATAAGTAACAGAAAGTTAATACTTAAAGCATTCTAAATACAACAATTGATAGTTAAATATATTATAATAAAAGTTTTTGGTTAAAAATAATTTAATGAATCTAAACTAAAATTATTTAGAGTTTCCAAATTTATATTTTTGAATATATTTTTTGTCTTTTAGTATCATAATGTGTTTTCATTTTCCTTTATATTCACGCATGAATAATTAAATGGTTGCTTCACATTTTGATTAATTTAGAAAATATAGAATTATGCCATGAACAGATATAATTCAGTATTTTGGAATTAAAAGCAATTTGGGAAATTTAAACAAATTAATTATGAATCTTCAAATAGAGTGCTAGGGTCTTAAATTTAATTTGGAATGTGTTTAATCTTTAGAAGAATTGAAATCAAAACTTCAGTAAGCTGAACCATCATTTGTTTTGTAGTCATTAACTTATAAAGATGAAGAAAATGACATCATCACTTTGTCTGATGAAAATGATTTTAATTACCTCCTTACAAAATCTTTTTAGATTGTCTAAGCTGATGGGTAATTTATTAAAGAATGTACCTTAAATGATGTCTAAGAAACAGAAGAAGAAATAGAATCGATTAAATAATAAATAGAGTTCTAAAAAAAAATCAATGGCATTATCAATAAAATTCAGTTTAGGTGTGTTATATAAGAAGAAATGATGAAATTTCATATTTGTTAATTTGTGGCAATAGAAGAATAAGAATTTACTTATGATGAAGAAAACATGGAGTAATTCATGAATAAAGTTGAATTATTGCAACAAAGCTTATGTGAATAATTCTTTAATTCTTATTAATCAATGAGACTTAACAAGCTGGTTGAATTAAAAGAAAACCAAATATGTGGTAAAGATAAGCTTTTTGAATTATCTGAATAATTAAATTAGTTGGAACAAATTAAATCAAAATAATTATCTTATCTAAATTTAAAAGGAAATTATAATACTTAAACTTAAAGAGATGCAAAAAATGAACTATAGATTTTGTGATTATGTTAATGTAAATACATTATTAAACTAATGATATCTAAGAAATATTTATATTTAATTAATATCAAATGATTATAGAATAAGAATAAATAATTGGATACTATTTGTAATTAAAATTCTTGATATAATAAGAAGAATTTTGAACATAAATAAATTATTTTATATTTTATTTAATTTTCTATGCTAAAGAAGCTAAAGTTGGAAATTAAGGATGTTACTGAAAAATTTCGGTCGAATAGGAAATATACAAGCCTTGAAAGAGTAAAGGAAGTGGAGAAAATTGTGCTTACAGAAATACATAATAAGGATTTAGAATAAAAAGAACTCTTATTGCATTTAGCTTTAGAAATTGGTCATCCCTTAAAAGTCAAATCGATAGAGTTAAAAGAGGAGTTAGAGAAATTGTTGTAATTGGTGTTAATCGAACTAATCAATTGTAAGGAAAATTTGAATAAAGATGCCAGCGAATATTACTTATGTTTGGAAGCCATAAATGATAAATTATATACAATAATTGCATACAAACTTAGATAATTAATGAAATATGAATAATTCAAATTTAGAATTCCTAGATTTGGCAATACTTAGAAATTGCTTTAAAAAAAAATTAATTAATTGTTAGCTTGTGATATTAGTCATTCATTTTTGCAAGAAAGGAGAGACGCTGAATATGTTGAATAAATTCGTAAGTAATACTAAGAGAAAAAGACAATAAAAAATCTTACGTATGGTTTTATATTGGTTTATTTTGGAATATTATTTAGATAGAAAAAGTGGTTTTAATCAATAAATAAACATTATAGATATGCATTATTTGGTTTTGTTGGCGCTGTGTTATTTTATCAATTATAATGACTATTTCTTTACATTCAAGTAAATCTAAATATTAAGTATATTTTAATAACGATTATTTAAAGATCTTTGTTTTGATATTAATTTATTACTTTCTTGATATCTCAGGCTAAATCCTATATCTATGGATTTACAATAATAGTATATTGGATCTTAACACATATTAATCAACTAAATTAATATATTTCTTAGATATTTTAATTAAAAATTTAATATTTAATAATGATCATAAACCTTTTCAACTAACCAGAAATAAGTAAAACAATAATCTCAAATCTAAATTCAAAAGACTTAGCCAATTTGAGTATTTGTAATAAGTATTTCAAAAATCAATTAAATTTCGTTTTGAAAAAGTATTTAGAATAAAGATTAGTGCACTTTATAAATGTAATTTTTTATTTCTATAATCCATTTAGAGTCTAAAGGAAATTTATAATTTTAGAAAAAAAACTATTCCTGTGCTACCCAAGGACCTATATAAAGTACCAAAAAATATGGATATAAAAATTAAAGAATTAGGTGTTTAAGTTATCAAGATTTAACTCAAAGATCTTCCAAGAGAATTTCTTAGTCTAAACTGGCAATCCATTAATATAAACGCCATTCTTCCAGAAGAGTGTAAGTTAAGTACACAAGATAATAAAGCCTTTAAATATAATGAGAACTACGTCGTAATTAATAGATCATTGATTGATTAAGGTTTGAATTACGAATTCTCAGAAATAAATGAAGATTGCTCCAAAGAAATATTAGAAAAAATAGCCTAATCATCAGAGTTTGCTAGTTATCAATTAAATGATATGCAAAGTATATTAAGTAGACAAAAAGAAATACTTGAGAGAGTTAATTAGAATAAATAAAAGGTCATAAAATAAAAATAATAATAAGAACCAAATTTAAATCAATTAGATTAAGTCTAAAAATTTGCTATTATCTTATGCCATGGAGGTTATTTTTGTTTAGGAGTTTTTGATAATACAGGTTGCATCTATCATAAAAGTGATCATCGATATGTTGTAAGAGGAAAGGCAGGAGGCCGATAACTCACCAAGGATTCGCATTCTGGATCTAATATCAAATCTATTGGATCTCAAATAAGAAGGGCCTAAGAAAAAAAACATTAAGAGAAGGTAAATTCCATTCTTAATGAATCATTACCAATTTTACAAGCATGCTAAATTTTGTTTCTCTAAGCCCCAGGAATAAATTAATAACTATTAATACAGAATGAAGAACCATTATTCTTGCTTAAGGATAAGATAAGGTCAATCTGTCTAACAGCTAAAAAGGCAAATTATACTGAAGTTGAAAGAGTTTACAAATCAATTACGAGTGTTTATCTAATCTAAAAAGAAGAGTCCTTTTTTTTTTGATTATATTAATATTCTCAAAGCACTTTAAAATTATGATAAGTAATTTTAAGGGAATTAAAATAATTATAAAATAATCAATACTATTATTATGCTCACCTTATTTTACTCTTTGCAAATTATAAGGAATAAAGAGTTATAAATAAATAAATTCTAATTGAAAAAGTTCTCATTGACTTAGATTGTAAGTTATGACTAATTAAATTTACAATTCACAGTTTTATTCTTGATTTATTTCTCAAGCAAAAAGTATTATTATTATGAGAACTCTAAATTAATGACACAAGCATTTTTATTTAATCTCTCCTTATCAAAGTGTTGATTATTAATTTGAAGACTAAAATTTATATTTAATATTCTTCAATTGATCACTCATATTAAATAAAATAATTTAATAAATATCACATTCTGGCCTATAATGACAAACTTTCTAATATTTTTGGATCAATTTTAACATCATTTTTACAGTTTTTGCCAGCACAATCTAAAATTTCCATATAAAATCCTGCTATTAATCCTTCTTCGTCAACAGAAACCATATCATAGAATAATTGCATAACAAAATATAAATCCACCTAAAATTATTTAAATAAATCATCTGAGAAATAAGTTCCTCTTACTTTTTGTAATAATACTTTCAAAACATACTTTACAACGGTTATAAGTAAACTATTTCTATCATTTATATTAGTTTCTAATATCTTGCACTTTCTCACCATGACTATTTCCATTTAAATATTGAAAGTGCTTTGTTATATGATGGATACTTTCTTAACAAGTCCTCTTTTTGTATCAGGAAATAGAAGACCTAGAGCTTCTATAAAATTTTTGACTTCATTAAATAAAATCTTTTATGTAATTTGCTGTTGGTACACAACGTTTTCTTGATTGAGATATTAAAAGATGATATTAATCCAATGCTCACTCTAGGCTTGTGCAAACAACATCAAATTCTTTTAAGTAGATCCATTGATATAGGTTTTGAGTTTATTCAATTCTTAATCAGTTGGTTATCGGACTTGATATATTAATTATATAATTTACTTTTATACCCTTAGAAGACCTAACTAACAAGTTCAAATAATTTGTTACTCAATGTTTTTGAGTACAACTATAAAAATTAGTTTGAAAACAAATAGTAATATGTAGAATCATTAGTGTTTAATAATGGTAGGACTTGCTAAATGATATAATTATCGTTAAACAATTGGTTTAATTACTCTTGAGAGATGGAAATGGATCTAAAGGCAAATATCTTACCCACAAATTTAACAAACTCGATTAGAGAGGCTTAGATAAGATTCAAATAAGTCTCCTATTCTCGAAGATAACTTTATTATTAAGAAAATACAAAGGCCTTAAGATCTAATAAACGTATAGTTGTAAATGCAATTAATTTCTATTTGATTACAGTTATGAGAGTCATGATCTCTCGTTTGATTTCATCAGTAGGTTACAAGCGCTATAAATCATTTTTAGCAAACACTAGCAACTCTAAAAATTGAACTCTTAAATGACTGAAAGATGTAAAAACTTAGCCTCTGCAAATATTCTCAACATTTTCTGTAAATTTATCTATGATTTCCGTCCTTAATTATTATCTAATTGAATTGTTTTCAAATAATGATTGGAGTTCAGTTTGTAACTTAACAAAAACTTCGTTAACTTAAACATTATTAATTTTCTTCTAACTCATCTTATCTGTAACACCTTAGAATACTCCATGGATGATCTCTTTGATGCATTGAGTTGAGAGTTATTCTAATGATTTATCCCTGAGGGTTCCTCTGATTTCAATCAATAAAAATGAAACTTCTACTTTCAACTCTTTAAATATAATTTAACATAGTTGATTGATTAACCACAAAATTGAGCCTTAGATGGCAGAATCAGAATTGACAATTTCCTTTTCTTTCATTTATTTGTATTCCTCTAATTCTTCAACAGTATAATCATATCTCTTTTCTTCTAGGTAGTCCATGAGATTCACAACTTCAGATGATTTAGTAATGGCTGCTTTATCTATCAATTCTTTGGCTACAGTCAAATATCTTTCTTTGATGATCTTTTGATAATGTCTGAGCACAGCTTCTTCATCATCCATTATTTGTATCAACTTCTTGACTGCTGATCTGGCTTCTTGAGTTGATATCGACACTTTGGATTCTGAATACAATTATAAAAGTGGATTTTATTATTTGAATTCAATTAAGGAACTCCAAAGGATTTACCTTGCATTGTCTAATTTCTAATTGGTTTCTTTATAAATGGGTTAAATAAGTGGTTCATTTTTGTATTGATCCAAGGTGGAATAACATTGTTTATAATACTAGGCAGTCTCATTAAAATATTCATCATAATTCTTTCCTTTACTTGATTTATATTGATCTAATTCTTTTTAGATTATGTGAGGAAAATTGCAAACCGAATTAAGTCGACTCAAATCCTTATTGACAGTATCCAGTTTGATGATTTCTTCTCTTTTAATTGATAATTAAGAATCTATTCTTCTTGACAATTAGGCTATTTTGGTCATGGATTGTGCCAAAGTCTCTACCTTTTAATCAATTTGGGTAATGTCAGTTTTCATTTTTTTGACGGTATCAATTGAGGAAATGAATTTGCTACAATTAACTTGATCAAGTACCTATAATTTTCAAAAACTAGTGATTATATATCTTAATCATATTCTTTGATTTCTGATTACAATTGATTATGTCTTTGTATTAGATCTTAAACACTATGATTCTTTAAGAATTCACTCACATATTTTTGGCAATCAAACTTCGATGAATCAATATCAAGCTAATCCATATTATTATATATTAATTAAGAAATAAATAAATAGTTTTTTAAGATGATAATAAATGAGATATATTGATTTATTTTTATAATTAGCATAATTCACACACATCATAAACTGACTTCAATTCCAGTACAATTATGAATGAATTAGCCAGTCAAAGTTTGTATAGTTCTTGAATGAGAAACACATACGAAAGGTTCATCAAATTGGAGGTACTTCTTACATTCCTCCACCCTTTTGGTATTTTCTTCAAAAGTCTCAACTTATATTGGATTCTTTTTCATATACTCCAAAACCTTCTCAATACAAACCTAACTTCCATATTAAGTCTCTTGAATGTACTGTTTCAAAACATCCGCACTCTTTTGATTGTAAATAAATTCAAGTGACCACATGTTCGGATGTTCTTTTATTATGGGGTTCGATAACAATCTATCATAATTAATGAATGGATATTCATTCATGGTTTCTTGTAGTCTGATCCCAAAATCACACCCAGATAAAAACATCTCACGCAAATACGGTTCCACAACAAATTTAGGTTTATTGGGATGGTTTTAAAAGAGTAAGACAGCCGTTTCAACTGCTCTTTTTAATGGGCTTACAACTACTGTCTCAATTCGAAGGTCTTCAAATTTAGATGGTTCACACTAAGTAAGTTTAATAAGCTATGTTGGTATGTACTTATTCTCTTCCAAATTTAGTTAATGGGGCATCACAATATTTCGATGAGTATTTCACATCCTGATCTTCTTCTTCTAATTTAACTTCAGCCACTGAATTCTTTGCAATTCTTTAAGCTAAATTATACTCTGACTCTGCATGTCGAATAAATAGGACTTTCTTTTCCATTATTATAATTTAAATTATTATTTTATTGTAATGCTATATCAAATCCACTCAAAGTTACTATTAGTATTTACAGTTTTTCTTCTTTAATATCATTTTCATTAAAATATATATCTATGAAATCATCATCAATCGCAATCACTTTCATCAATCAAATAAAAATTAATCATTAATTTCTATATGGATTAATAAACCGAGCCAAATTCTCAGGAACAAGTGATAAAATAAAACGACGAGCAGTCAGTATTGCCACAAACAGTCCTCTAACAACAGTAGATTAAAGAAGTCGAAACTCTTGATTTATAAGTCTCAATTTCAATCGAAGATGTAATCATCAAAGATGCAGGATTTGGATAAAAATTCACAGCCTACTTGATTAAAGGCTCAGACAATCAAGGAGCTTTTGAAGTCTATAGAAGATATAATGACTTCTTTGAATTAAGGGAGTTATTGGTCAAAAAATGGCCAGGATGCTACATTCCACCAATCCCTGAAAAAGCACTAGCAAGTGGCAACGATTAAGAAACTGTGTAAATCAGAAGAAGACTTTTGGAAGTCTTTTTGGTTGCCATATCATCATTACCCTACATTTATGCATCTGAAGATTTTCAATAGTTGTTCCTAAGATCCAGTTCTCAAGATATTGCTAAAGTAAACATCAAATTCATTATTATTAGACTTATCAACAGTAAAAGGCACCAACAACACCCGAAATTATTGAAAAATTAAAGACAGCCTTCCCAAATCTCGATGTCAGAGACCAACAAAACAGTGAATATATGTTGGCCATCAGTAATTTCTCAGGTCAATTAAGAAAAACTTAAGCTATTCTAAAAGTCTACATCGACCAATCCAGTATTGTTGCATAAGCTAGAAAGATCCTATAAGATGAAAAAGGTATAGTAACATTTTTACGTTAGTCAACCTATTTAATGGATCTTTGCCTCTCTATGAAAAAACTATACTTAATGAGTATGTCTATGGTAAAGAGTAATAATTAGTACTCTCAAATCCTTCAAATCAAGATGAATATAGAAAAATTCTAGATGAGATTGTATATATTGTAACCTATAAATTAATAGAAAGAGAGCAATAAAAAAACTAATAGCATTAATTATTTAACTGACATGTTTCGCTATGAATTGAAAGATGCTGAGTCTATGTAACAAACCCTAGCCTATAGAGATCAAATTATTATTATCAGAGCAAAATAAGAATAAAAAATGAGAGAAGACTAAGCTGAATTAGCCAAAATGGCAGCAAAACAATAAACTTTAACTACTATAACCAATTCTACATATAATAAATCAAAAGATGCCTCATAAGTTAAAGTTGAATAAAGAATTTCAGAAGTATATTATTAATAATAATTAGGGATAACTAGAAATAGACAAGCTATCATAATTGTATAATATAATCACTGCAATCATTGCCACTAAAGAAATTGAAAAATACAGAAAGACAAGGCTCAATCACTATCATAAATTCCTGAGATCTATCTAATAATCAGAAGCCAAATTATATCAAGCTGAAAATGACTTTTTGGAAAAGCTCATACAAGAGTCATAAAAATAATTACAATAATCTAATTCGGAATAAATTTTAAGATAAGAACAATAATAATAATAATAGTATGAATAAAAATAACGATAACAGTAATAATAATTATAATAGTAACAATAATAGCAATAATAATAACAATAACAATAATAATAGCAATAATAATAATAATAATAACAATAATAATAATAATAATAAGAATTACCTGATTAAGTATAACCGTAATGATTTTGTATCAAATAATTATTTTTAATTTAAAAGATCATCTACTTAATCTTATTTATTCCAAATTCGCTTATATATAAGTCTAAATATTATCAGAATTTATTTATAAATTACTCAAGGTAGTAATGTGAAGCAAAGGTTTTAATAAGTCTTTTTTCATTTAACTTCTTTTTTACTTTGACTATTTAACTTTAATTAAAGATTAGTATTATCAAAAATAAATTTATACCGATTCTTTATTTTTTCCCTTTTATAACTTTAATACAGAACAGGTCTATTAATTATTTTTCCTCTTTCACTACATTATTTGCAGTCAGTTAGTCAGATTATTGATTATCTTCCCAATTTTAGCATAGTTTAATCGAAAATAAGAATGTTTAATTAAAAATATTTAGGTAATGTTTTCAAGTCAATATCGTTTAAACAAAGAGTGCTTGAAGTTCTGGAAACAAATCCTTCCGACAATTTTTCCTTATTTAAGCTATTAGGTATTTCTTAAGTTCCAATTTGGATTTCATTCAAATCATAAATAGTTTAGATACCCCCATGGAATAAATCAAATTTTACCTTAGTTTTCAAATTTCTTTTAGATAACAAATAAAATATTATCGTGTATTTATATTAGTATGCATTTCAATATTATATTTTTTAATCTGAAATTCTAGATATTGCATATGGGCATTATTTGGTATATGAAATCTTGATAAGCTAAATTATTATGATTAATGAATTGGGTTGATTATAAAAATAATAATAGTTATATTTTATCAGATAGCGACGTTGAAACTGACATCAATGCTGTTTCAGATGGTTGATCCATTGTACGATTCATCATATTAAATAATATAGTAAAATACTTATATTATGATATAAATAATAATGATATTAATTTTATGGGTTGTTTCATAATAAACCATTTTATTATAGCAATTATTAATACCTCAATATTTTAGCATCTTTTTATTTCATGAGTTCGTCCATGCGATGTAATTTTTATTCCAACACCTAGAATTGCAAAATAATAATGATATAGTAACCTCAACTGTTTCTCGCAATTCAAAAATTTGTTAATCTTTTTGCCATTCATTTGCTAATAATGGTGGTGGTGCAATTTGACTGTCTCCTTGTTGAGGTAGTTTCTCAGCAGAATTAGTATTGTTTTCTAAATAGTATTCCAATTTGGCTTAAACAAACTTCAATACTCTCTCAATTGCTTCGGATTAGCATGAAATCACACTATCAACTTATTCTCTATATTAAATATTCAAATTTGAACTTAGAGAGAGTAAAGCCGATCCTTTTGAATACTTTTGTGTTTAATGTATCCCAGTTATACTTTTTCTATTTGACCGAATTAGCTTGACTGTAATTATGCATCTGATCAAATTCAAATCATTAATACATCAACCAATTTAGGTAGAAAGTAATGCATTATTTCAGCCATCAATATGCCATCAGCGAAATCTCTAGCTATATTCTTTTTTGGTCTGCTGAGAGGTATTTGATCGACCCATGTATAAATTTCATTTAATTCCTCTTCTTTTAGTGGTTAAAGCATAAATTAATATTTATAATCAATTATATAATAAATAATTATTAATACAATAAGATTTAAATTGTTGATAATTTATTACGTAATGATAAATCATAGGTATTATGTCTAATTTCATTAAACAATAAACTCTCTGATATCATCAACATCGATGGGATGTCTCTAATAGGTTTTAGGATTTCCCATCAATTCCAATTAGTTTTCACTAAATGGTTCATAGAAGTTTATAACCCTATCAACTCCATTGTAATGAGGCAAGATAACATCAAGGAATATGAATAGTTCAGATTCATGAATCTAGAAAGTATAAAATAATGAAATACATTTGAAAACTTGTGTAAATTGCACTTATTAGGAGTTGTGTAGCAATTATCCCCTTCTTTTAGTTGTAATTTTGGATGTTGAATTGCCTTCAGAATTCTAGAATCTCCCTTGTTTTTTCTGAACTCAATTTGTTAATGATGGTCAATAGAATCTACGTCCCATGATTCTCTTTCCCCCAACCCATTCATAACATGGCTCAAAACGAACATATTGGGATGATCGTGTAAAGGCATTCTGACTCCTGGTCTCAAAGCAAACATAGCAATAGTGAAACGATGCTCTGGCTCTAGATGAATAGGCAACATGGAGACGTCTCCAATGGGCTTGAATTCTTTTCTGATGTATTCTTGTAATTGTTTCGTTTTAACAGCTTCGAAGGTGGCTTCAGTAATGGCACGATTATCAAAGGTGTCTAGGTAAGTTGGTCCTAATTTTTGGAATTGGGTGTAGACTTTAACAACTTCCTTCAATAATTTGTGCATGGCTATTTCTATTTAGATTTAAATATTTATCAAAAAAATGGAAATAAAGATTGATTAAAAATATGAGAAAATTAATTATATTTTTTAACAGCAAAATAATTAATCGAACAATGAGCTATTCGGATAAACATAAAAGAAACACTTCTCCTGTGTTGCGAACAACTAGTGAAGATAGAATTAAATAAAATTCATGTAAGGAAAGTATATAACTGGATTAGTAAATAGAAAAAGTATAAAATCATTTGTGATTAGATCTAATAGTATTTAAGCAGAAAATACGACGATAGAATTAAATTTGTTGAAGAAACACTCTCAGAGCATGAGGATAAGTTTGAAAGCTTTATCAAATTAATCAAATTGCTTTAACATTTTGCTACAACACAGGAATAAGAAAATAAAAATATCAGAAATCATATTAATATCTCGATGGAATAGTTATATAATGAAGAACTCAATTAGTTAAAAGACTAAAATCTCAATATTGAATAATAAATTTTAGAAATTTAGAGATCTATTGGAGAAGAATAACCCTAAATTTAGGAATTTGAAACTATACTTAATAAAAAAATAGATGTTATCATGGATGAAGTGAGACAGAGTGCCTTAAAAACAGACTTTTAAAAAATAGAATAAAGATTATAAAGATTGGAACACAATTTGAAATAGGATGTATATTAAAAGAGTTGTGACTCAGACAGAGTCTTAAATAATAGTTAAGTATACCAAAATTAATTAAATGATCTGAAGATCGTCTTAGATAGTGTCATATAAGATTAAGAATTAACAAAAAATCATTTGAAATAAATTGAGAATGGTTTATATTCAATTAAATAAAAGGAAAAGTAATCACATTTTAGAACGTCAATAACTAAAGAGACTTAAAATACAGAAACTAATGTTATGGCGAGTAGACCAATAAGAGATTCAAAAGAAAAAATAAAAAATAAGGATAATAAGAGGAATAAGAGCAAATCTAGTCAAAGTAGAAGTGAATCTCGAAATGCTAGGCTAGAAACAATTAAAAAAAAAAAATAAGAAAGTGTTAAGGATCTAATTAAGAGACACAAATAATAATCAAATAAATAAAATTGAATTTTTTTATCAACAAATTAATTATAGCTAAGAATATTATATATAATATAGAATGTTTAATGATCAAAAATATCAAAACAGAAACTCAGAAAGCTAAGCTGTTATAAAGGTGAAGACTGAAGATCAAACGAAGTAGAAGTCCAAGATCGTTGCTATATTAAAAAGCTATGAATCTCTAAAAGAATGGTCAGATTTAGGATAGGTAGTTCATCAAGATTTATTTTTAGTGGTTACTTAAATTATAAGCAATTTTTAAATCATACCAAGGCACCTATATCCCAAAGAAAAAATTATTATGCAAAAGGTTAGCACAATGTTTAAGTCCAATTTGGAATAAAGCTATTCATGAAAATGCTCTTACTCTCTATGATTTGATATTGCAAATTTTATGTTCAGATTCAGAGTACGATTTAATATAAGATTTGCCATTATTTTCCCTAGGTCTATTTCCATTCTTTGGATTTGCATCCATTTAATGTAAGCCTATGTTTTTAAACATTCTTGAAAAATATTACTATCCCTTAAAGAAGGAATTATTACCATGTATGGGAGGTTTGATAAACTCCATAATTGTTGGTATGGAGGATACAAACGAGGAAATGATGAAAAAGGTAATTTCTATATAGACACTAGGTAATGTCCTCTCTTGATTAAGCATGTGAAAGTGTAGGCGTGAAACAGTTTTTTGGATTGCTTTGGATAACGATAATTAGATCAGTCAGAAGTAGGTTAGGAGCATATAAATATCTAATGAAAAGATGGACAAGATAATAATAAATTGAACTTAATGAAAATGAATTAAAAGAAGATGATAAGATGCCCAATAAAAGTGCTTTGGTTATTAATGCACTTTTGGCATCTTTGGATGATGAATCTTCATTAGTAAAAAGAGCAGCATTAGATTTTATGTCTTTGCATTGCAAAATTTAAGATAATGTCTTCTCATAACAGGAATAATTAATACTGATTGAATAAGCCTTACTATTATTTTAAAAATAAGATCATGCCGTGATAAGAAGAATAAACAATTGGTTAATCGGAGAAGAAGAGCTCTCTGAGAACAATCCCAATATCCTTTATATATAGGAAGGGTTAAAAAGAATATTAATTGAAGAATAAGGGGACCCTCTGAAAGTACTATAGAATTGGTATATGCAACATCCAGAAACAGTTCAATTAACTCTATTTTAAATTGGATATTCTCTAGCTAAATACATTTATCATAAGACTGTCTAATACAAAAATGGGAATCAAAATGAAAAACTTGTAGAGTTATTGAAAGGAGGGGAGAGACTTATTGAGAGCATATCTAGTCACAGTGAATTAATCATCAAATCCTTATTTGAGCAATTAAATAAACATATGAAAGATCAAAAGCAGGATTAGATTAAGGAATGCATTCTTATTTTTGACTTTTGTCTTAATAATTTAATGAAGTAATAGTTTTCAGATTTATCTAAAATTGAGGATCTTTAATTGTTTTAACAAAGAACTGAATGCTTACAAGAATTTATTATTATAATAATAAAAGAGTTGATGAATTTGACTTGTGAATAAGTGTTTGAAACTTCAATTTCCTAATTATTATTGGAATAAACAGTGGATTGCATTAATAAAATTAGAAAAAGATTAGAGATTTTAGAAAATGATAAAGAATTATAGGCAGTTTTGGGAAGCAATTACAATAAATAAGTAGAACCATCCAAAAATTCAATATTAGTGTAATTAAATCAAATTGACATTGATATCATCTCTTAATATTGCAATTATTACATTGAAATTAATGAATACTCAATAAACAATGAATAAGAAACATTATTTCCAATTTTATCACTAATTTTGCTGAGATCATAATTATATTTAATGAAACAAGGAAATTATCAATACTAAGAGATACCTAATTGGATTAAATAGCTATTTAAATCATTGGATTAAGGAACAAATAAAATAAATTTATATTCCATCTAAATTTTAATAGAACTACTTAAGTCAGCTAAACTCCATTAAAACATACAGTCATTAACTGATATGATAACAAAAAACAGCTATTAAGATTTAGAACCATTCCCAAATATCTTATCCTTATGTATGGATTAAACCTAGCATACTCATTAGAATAACACTAATTAACATAATTATATAAAGCAAATCTTTGAAAAATTGTGGATACTTTTAGATTAAAATTATCATGATTAAATGATTGTTGAATTTCTTCTGTATATAACTGAAAACTTTCAACATGTTTTTGTTTATGTGATAGAATCATCTTTAAAATAAGGGGATTAAAGGAGATTTTAGATATATTGTAGAATAACAAATACATATTACAAAAGACATCCAAATAAAAATACTGGAGTTGGAATCATTCAAATGTTAAACTTTTTGGAACATGAAAATCCTTTAATTAGATATAATACAAAAACATGGTTGTCTGAATCGGCTCCTTTCTTTTTTAGAATATTGGATCCTATTATGATAAGATTAATCAATTTTTAAAAAGATATTGAAAAAAAGAATGAATTTTCTCTTGATTTAGCAGTTGATTCAATAAAGAAATTACAATCCTTATATTCGTCTAAAGAATGGTTTTAACCATACATTGAAAAAACTAAGCCAACATTTTATGAAGATGAGAATATCAACACATATTACAAATTAATATGCTTGACTCTAATTCAATTTATAGTAGCTGATTTTTAAAATAATGAATATACAAAAATTAATGCTATAAGCGCAGAGCTTTTAGAAATTGTGATTAATAATACAATAAATGAAAAGAGTAAGACCTAAATTTTGATCCAATATTTCAATACTATCTTAAATAAGTTTGATTAAGTTATAAAAAGTAAAGATTAAGTATTATAATTGCAACTGCTAAATCTGGTTAAAGTTTTCTTGCTCCATACATATGAATTATAGAAAGATTTGTCACCCGAAAATAAAGTAAAATTGATAGATATCTATGATTAATAACTCTTTTTTGATAATCTTGTAATTGGATTAAAATTAGCTAAAGTCTATTATCTCAAATAAAGATATTTAAATACTATAGTTGTTGGTATTTATTCCATTAGTTATTTATTGCCTCCCAAGATTATAAATGAGAAAATTATATTGATTCTTACATCTTTGTTAGCATTATTAAAACTATGTGAGTACAATAATAGCCAAATAGTGAAATCATTTAGACGTGTATCAAATGTCAAAATATTAAAGAATCAGAAATAAGAATATAATAATAATAATTTCTAATAAGTTAATATCTAATAATTAAATAATGAGCAATTTTCAATCAAAACTACATTGTCAGGAGATGATTTTGAAGAAGTGATGTCGTTATCAAATTCCATAAGAGCAATAATTTGTTATTTTTTCTAATTCAAATATGATTCTAAAGAAATTGATTAGAGACCAAATGCAGCAGGTGTTTTAGTAGATTTATTTACACTTAATCTATTTTTCAAAAAAGCTGATAAAACATTAAAATTACAAAAATAACAAGAATAATTATAATTTGAAAACTTCCCTGATACTTGTTAGATGCTTTTGAAATTATTTCCACAAATTATATAATCTTATTTGGAATGTTGGAGATGTTCATTAAAATGGGATCATCTTTTTACCAAAGGTTGTTATATTTATGAATATGATAAATTCGATTAATTTAATAAATAACTCAAAGATTAACTATCTAAGCAAGAAGAAGATTATTCAGATGAAGACTAAATTTAATAATCAATTTTATAATTATTGAAACCTTGTTCAGCTCATTTTACGACTACATTAATTTAATCCTTTTTGTTCATATGGTAAAATGAATATTCAGTCAATTTCTATGCCGATCCTAAAATTAATGTAAATATGTGCAAGCTAATTGAAATCGCTATAACTCTTTAAATATCCCCAGATGATTTTATTGCTGCTTTCATTAATACACAATAAGTTCAGGGGATAATTTAGTATTACTAAAAAAATAAATATAAAAAGGGTCCATATCAATTCAATTATGATCAAGCAACCTTTGAGAATGGTATTCTATTCTTTTTATATACTTATTTTTCATCAGTATTATTCTAAAATCTGAAAAACAGAGAACTGATAAGATTGTGGAATGGCTTTCTGTCATTTTCAAAGTCCCTATTATAATCTAGACATATTAATACAATAAGTTTTTTGTTGGAAATCATTCATCTAATGTCATGGAAATTCTCTCCAAAGGATGTGTTGGAAGAATTCAGAAAAGAGTTGCATACTCAATTAAGATAGATTTTGGTAATTTTGGCTGAAATAGCCTCTATGCAATATCAATATGTGACATTTACATCTTCTTCCCTTGAGAACTTTAATTAAACTTAGTTTGATCAAAACTTATAACTTATTGTGCCTTTCACTCCCACTATATTTGAACTCTATACTGAGTATTATGAATTAAGATAAAAAGATGTTGAGAAAACAGAAGAAGGATGGAATGAATGTTTTGTATAAAGAAATTTATTTGATCCATATCAATAGAAAGGTTTAAAATTAGAACAACAAGATTTCTCTAAAAAATGTTCAATTATTGCCCTTAAAACATTAAAAAGATTGTCGTAGGTGACTTTAATAAACACTTATGAAGTATCAAGAGGAGAAAGAATAGTTGAAAATACTAAAGAATTTATGGCATTAATATTCCCATTATTTGAAGATAGAGAAAATTAGATTATAGTGGAATCAGCCTCAGAATTATTGCATTCTATACTCAAACTTTCAAAAGATTAACTCTCCTAAATATTCTTAAATGATATTTTAAATATTTTCAACAAATAAGAGTTTTTCAAGTGCACAGGAAGATGCCTAAAATTCTGGACTGAAATCATTGACATAATATCAGACAAAACTGATTTATTGACAGATTAATTGGGAAATAATTCAAAGATCCTTTAAGGATTTACTGGGTTGTTTCAGAGCAAATCTGCAGAGATATTAAAGAAAACAAAAGGATTCGAAAGAGTTTGCTTTATAATCTATTCAGGAGGTGTAGATAAATACTAGTCCAAATTGTCTAGTTTATTAGATGCAATCTTAACAGTTATTAAGGATATCAATCAACAGCATGAAGCAATTACAATTTTAATTATTTTTTGTATTAGAATCTTAGTTTTAAGATTAAGTTAATCTTCATTAACTTAAGTCTTTCGCAAAATATGGCCTTATTTAATTAGTATGTTAATCTAAATTTTTGATAGAAAGGGAAAGTAAGCCAATCCATATTTGTTGATCTCAGGTTTAAAGCTTATTGAACTTTTCTCGTTGTTTCAACTTGAAGAGTTCTATTTTTATGAATGGATATTTGTATTTGATTGTAATATTGTATAATAACATTAGATTTCGGTATAACAATCAACTTTTAGTAAGTGGAATAGTAATAATAATAAAAAGTAAAAATTACAACTCCATATAAATTTATTCCTTACATGGCTTATCAATTTCCAATGACAGCCAATTACAATGTTGATTATGAAAATAAATTATATCCAGATTAATATCAACAGAACTTATTAAAGAAAAAGCGTTTAGTGAAGATTAAAGATGTCTAAGAAGCACAAGTAATAAATTTTTATGTTAATTTGTAGGAATTTGAATCTAAATTAAGATAACAAGCATTGTATTTATGCTAACATTTAATTGATATAAATCAATAAAGAGTGGAAGTCAGTCCATAATCCCTGGAGGAAATTATCGAAGCTGAATTCATAAGCTTAGATGATTATATTGGTAGAATATAATGATTTTGAAATATAATTTATAGTAATTTTCAACTTATTTCAGATAATTTATTTCTATCGAATGGTCTTTTGAAAATAATGCTTTCAAACTAAATCAGATTGCCATTTATAATTTAAATATTTTTATAAGAATTTTAATATTAATGAATCATCATTAATTACGACTAATTGGTATTGGAGATGTATAAAATTTCACTAAATTTTGAAATACTTCTGAAGAACTAAATGATTTCTTCATTTAGGATTATTTCCTTAGATAATACTAATCTTCCGATTTCATTTATTTTGCAGTTTTACCCTACAATAAATTATTGATATTATTATACCAATGAAATATAATAGCAGTTGATACTATTAAAAGGAATAAGGAAGCAACAGCAGACTAGTAAAATTATTGTAACCAAAAATGTTAAAAAAGGATTATCATAATATCTGTAATCTTTGTATACATCTTCAATATTAATGAGAACAGCAGAGTAAATTATTGGAACAATCAACATAATCATTATAATTATGACATTCAAATAGCTTTATTATGTCCAACAACCACAACAAAAATATATTACATAAATAGCTATAATAGGAATACTAGCTTATTTAAACATCAATATCCAAAGATGATAAATATCTAAGTATTAGTGATACACTTTTATAGAATTAATATCTTTACAATTTAATGAGCATTAACAAAAGGCAAGAATAGCTACAATCAAGGACGATTGTAAAAATAATAAAAACGCTCTTTAGTTTCTAATTCCTATACATGTACCAACCCAGAAACAATGATGATCAAAACCTTCAACACAATGGTTGCAGAATTTGCCTAGTTAGCTTTTAGAACTTACAATGGGAAGCCTTAGAGGGTCTCATAATTTTGCAAGTTGAACAGTATCTGACCTAATAAATGCTGGGTACTTCAAGGTTCAATTCAATTTAATTTTATGATCCTTCCACTAATAAAATTTAATTTGATCCATTCCGTATTGACTCTACTTCTGAAAAATTTTTATTTTATTAGGCAGTTGAATCAAGTTCTTCAACTGTTTATTATAATTACTATTATTATTATTATTATTAATATTATTATGGATCAGGCAAATCCCCTTTGAGCAACACTCCAGGTTCTATAAAAAAATATAAAATAATTCAACCTGTCATAGTAACATTCAAAAGTGTTATTATTGGAAGTAAACAGCATATTACAATTGTAATTGCTAAAGCATTATATTAATAATTGAGTGCTGCAGGAAATATAAAAATTAAGTACAACATTATAATAGCTACTATTAAAAAAAAAGTTCCAATAATATTAGGCAAGTCATTCTAAATATTTTAGATATAATTAAACTTTTGCACCAAATATGATGTTTCCTTTACATCTAGTAAATGCTTCAAATGATTTTCTATTATCTGAAGTTTCAATGTCCTCAAAAAAATGCAATATTTTCTTCATTAAATATTAAAAATTTAATTTATGAGAAAGCTAAAATTTCATGAGAAAAAGCTATTAAAGAGAGTTGATTTGTATAATTGGAAGAAAGAGAAGGATCATAGAGAAGCTGAAATAATCAAAAGATACAACTTATCTAATAGAGAAGATTATGATAAATATAACAGGATGTGTGGTCACATTACATCGATGATTTCTAAGATAAAATTGTTGTCATCTTAAGATCCGTTTAGAGTAAAGCTAACTGAATAATTGTTGGAGAAAATGTACAACATGGGAATTATTACAACAAAGGATAACATATTAAATTGTGAGAAATTAGCAGTATCAGCATTTTGCAGAAGAAGACTCCCTATTGTATTATGCAAGCTTAAATTTGCCTAAACGCCCAAAGAAGCTTGCACTTATATTGAATAAGGGCATATTAGAATTGGGACTAAAATTATCACGGATCCTGCTACTTTAGTGACTAGATCCTAAGAAGATCATATCACTTGGTCTGATACATCAAAAATTAAATAAACAACATAGCAATACAACAATGAAAGAGATGATTATATAGGTTGAATTTTTGTTTATTGTTTATTCTTTATATAATTCACTTTTAAAATTTGTTATTTAATATTACCATTTTATGATTTTAAATTGAGATTTTGATATTAATAATCATATTCAAGATATAATTAAAAAACATAATCTTCTATCTATGTCTTATCAAAATATTAAAGTATGGTCATAATTATAAGTTAAACCAGATAGTTAGGACTGAATCTTTTAACTACTGTAATCTGTCCATATTGATTTTGAATCAATAATTACTTATTTGATATAAATAACCAAAAATATTATTAATATTGTGGAGTAAATTAAAATGTCAATTTTTAAGGCAAGCGACATCTACATTTTACATCCTTTGTTATACAGCATACCCAACTAATGTACATACAGCAACCACTAAACTTTACAAGAAGTTTAAAGTTATTCGAATACCATAGATTTTAAAAGGGGTATGTCTTTCATCATAATTCAATTATCTAATTGTATCATCTATTTCTTCAATTATAATATTAATATATTAGGTAATGGTTTCAACAGATTTAGTTTAACTCTTCAACAAAAAGACAAACTTTTTGTGGATAGCGTTAGTAACATCCAAGTTTAAAATAAAATATTATTCTTTCTTTCTAAGCATATCCACATACATATTCCTAACGTCTTCAAGTAAAATATCGAATGTTTCATAATATTCATTTAATTTAGCTCCATGCCATAAATAATATCCAATAAATCCAGTCAGAATAACTAGCATTTCTGATAGTAAAGTAATTTAAAAGTAATCTATTTGTATAAAATCCAATAATACCCCTATACCAAATAAAAATAAAAATATCCAACCTATAAAAATCAACGAATAAAACCCTTGAATTCTGAAATCATAGGTTCTTCCATAATCAAAGGCCATTCCCCTCAACATTGACCACGCCTACAAAGTGATTGGATTATTAAAGTTGATTGTTGGTAATAGTTTTTTGCCTGATGAATATTTTTATTCCTTAATATTCAACATATAACAACATTAATCTAATATATAAAACTTTCGTTATAAATCATATAGCCCAATTTACAGGAATACAAAAGAGCCAAAGAATCCTTGAAAAGTAGTTAAGAAATTAATGATTATCCTCACAATATCAACAGCCCCCACCTCTATTTCATAAAAGTATTATAATCTTAATAAACATGGCGTTAAGGATAAAATTAAAGATTGTAGAACTACATATTTTGAAAAACCGCCAGGAGTGTGAATTTTCTGATACGCATTGACCAAATATCCAAATATAAAAAAGCAGTTGAACGTATTGTCTATAATTGGTGCGACTTATGATTCTTCTTACTATTCTAACCATTCTTAATAAAATCCCACTTCCACCTATATCACTTGCCTTAATGTCTTAATATGTGGTTAGCACAAGAAATCAATTTTGTAAAAATCAGGATCCAATTCTCTCCTTTTCAAAAATCTCAATTGTTCCAGAAATAATACTTTAGGAGTTTGTAGTCTCCAATCCCACATCATTAGATCAAAGGTAAAAACCTCTTCGCTTAAGACTTATGATTTGTATAATTTGATTCTTTCTTTACTTAAGGTAGCATATTTAGCAGCAATTACAACTGCCCTTATTAAGAGGGCAAATTAAGTAAACAGTATTTCAGTAAAAGTTATAATATTTTTGTGATCAAACACATACCAATAACCTCCTGCCAAAGAACCCATCCATAAGAGCAATTAGAAATAAAACTGAGGATGATGCTTTAAAAATCTCATGTTTATCATCAATGGCATACCAGGCCATTTCCAAAAAAATATAACCATAAAGGGTCCAAAAAGATTATAAAACATCTAGACAATAGATATAAGAGATTTACAATATGATAAAATAGGAATTCAAAGAAAAACTTCCAATGCCATTCTGTTTAGTATCTACCCATCTCTTCTTAGGCCACTTTAAAGATCGTCGGCGAACGTTTTGCAGTGTCTCGATAATAATGTTCTCTTAATGGAAGTTCAGCTTCGTCTATATCTTTAGCTGGAGTTTCTATTCTTGTTTCAGATTGAATCAAATTCAACTACTTTAACTAGAGAACTCTTGAATACGCCTATCTGTGTTTCTCATTTCTTTCTGTTGAATTAATATTCCCAGTATCCCCGCGACTGGTTTTAACTTAAGTAATACATATATTATTCATCAAAAGAGGAATTTCTTAAAAATTATTTTTATTACAAGAAAAATTCTGAATACTGATTAGCTTAAATTATGATATCAATTAAATTAAAGAAAAAGAACACAAGAAATTTCATTTGGTAATTTTTGAAAATGATAAATATGAAAATCAGTATCAAAAGCTCAATAATAAGAATAATAAATTAAAATTAATATTATTTTGAATGAAGATAGTTTTATTATTGAAGAATATAGAAAAGGACTATAATCATTTTTTGATTCTTTAATGTATTTTTTTCTAAAATGCACCACTTAAACTGAATTTTTAACTAGCAAGATCATTTTAAAATAAAGAATCAATTAATCATTAATATTGATAATTTAATAAAATATCAATTGATAATGCATATTTTATTATTCAATATATATCATTAAATATCTGTACCATACAATAATCTATGAGCTCTTTGAATAATTGTATCCTGATATTAGAATTTGATTTAATACTTTCTTTGCTTCATATGGATATTCTTTGCTTGGAATTTCTAGAATTGTAGGCAATATGGCATCATATTAATTAATAATATGTCTAAGATAATTTTCAGCAACGAATTAAGTAACAAGGATGACTGCTATATTAGGATGCTTCAAGAAATTCTGAAAAGTATTTTCAATCAATTTAGGATCGGTTTCGAGAAATAATGATCATACATACTTGAATCTACAACCAAAAAGTTTGTTTCTCCTTTGATATTTTTCTCTCCTATGCCTGTTAATAGAAATCCTGTAACAGTATCCTTAAATGTTAATACTATTTGAGTACTTCATCACCAATGATAGATACAAGCGATGTACCTTCAGATTTCTTAAAAGTTTTCTTTGACATTAAATTTAATATTTATTTAATATATAAAAGATTAATATTTATATACTATTAAATAATCTTCATAAATCTAATTATTATTTAGAAGGCTTCTTTGATCCAACGTGAATAAAAGAAACCCTTTTAGATTTGCTCTTTGAATTTGTATATTAATTAGAGAGTTCTATTTGATCATCAACAGGCTAGAATTCATCACTCTATAAAATTTAATCTAGTTCCTTATTAATTTTTTGAGCAGCAAATTTATTTAATGGATCAGTATTGAATAATGCAAATTCATTATAATTAGATTGAGTTTAATTATTATCTGCCTATGTTTATTATTCCTGTTTTGGTTCATATTATCCAATTTTGGGTTGTAGTCCATAATCACTATCTTAGTCAAATTTCCATATTTCAAGATAATCATTAGAAGGGTCAATGCATTTTTAACATTCTCTAATCGCTTTACCTTAGTTGAAGTAAGCATCGGTGTGACTATCCTGATGGACTTGCTTTTTTTCATTAATTTCTACACTTGAATTTACAATTGAACTATCCACTTTAGTAATTGGTTCAGTACCATCAATATCATCCAAAGCCTATTTCACAGGTTTTTCATTAATAATAATTTCTGAGATTTCTTGATTTGCATATTGCAAAGTCATTTTTTCTAATTGAGCCATTTGATCCTCTTCATCATCATTTATATCTTTGAAAATATTTGGATCTGGAATTTCGATATTTTCTAATCTTATCTTTTGAGCATTCAAATTATCTTTTTTAGAAACTTTGGGATTAATTGGACTATTATTATGATTTCCTCCTTTATTTGGAGATCCTCCTTCATTATTTCCGCCATCATTATTACCATTTTTATCATTAATAGTAATCTCTTATTTAAAATGTCTGCCCTCTTGTTTCCTTTTGCTAATAATATCTAATATAGTAGTTTTTTCTTCATTTAATTCTTTGACTTCTGCAGATGTAAGTTCAAAGAATGACTTCACATTTGAATCAAAACCTAATCCAACTCTTCCTACTTCTCCATCATATCGATTTTTCTTAATTTCAAACACTCTGTATCTAGGTCTGTTTTAGATAATAAAGACGTTGTCTGCTTCTTGAGTGGCTTTAGCTGAACCAAAAATAGATGCAATAGTTAAATCCTCATTTTCATCAACTTTCCTTGGATGAATGACCAAGGTTAAATGGATATCATTATTACTAGTTAATCTTCTAAATTTCTCTATTATTTCATCTTGAAAATCAAATTTCCTATTTCCTCCAACTTAAGTTCCCATCATAAATTACAAATTATCCAAACAAACATGAGTTACATTATATTCGTATATCGCATATTCAATTGTATCAATAATTTGGTCTAGATCTGTTGACCCATAAAAATTCATGTAATACTATATTCATAAATAGAATCTATTACAATTGGCATTTCATTCTCAAATTTTTGAACTGCTACATCAATCAAATCCTTTTGCTTAATTAGATCTGTCTTGTATGCTTGTAATAATTAATGTTCAGCCAATCTGTCAGTCTTTATTTCAAAACTGCCCCAAAGTGTTGTTATGCCTTCTTTACAGAAATCTAATGACAACTGACTCAAAAAAGTTGTCTTACCACTACCAGTAGGTCCAGTCAAAATAGTGAATTCTAATTTAATAATAAATCACATACCTCCAGTTCGCAACCCTTTAGTTGTGTTATTATATGTTGTAAATGATTATGATTGAGTTCCTTTAGACAATTCAAAATTTAAGATTCTATTCTTAGTCAATTATTTAAAATCAGTAAACTAAGTGATATTCTTCTTTAATAGGCATTTTGATTGATCGATATAATTCATTACTCTATCTGCATAAAATCTTAAGCAATCATTTGCATCTTTAGGATAATCATGTGGATCAAGTAAAGATGGTTAGACCACTCTAGTTCTGGCATTACCGAGTTTACGAGCAATCTTCTAAGAATTAATTCTTCCAGGATTATCATCATCTACCCATATTATAATATCATTCAATTTCTCAAACTAATCCAACCTTATTTAATAACCATCATAGAATACCATTCAATAAGATAGGCTGGAATATGATTTATACCATATGGCAATGAGATAGCAGGAATATTGGTCATTTAATAAGCAGCCATTGCATCAAATTCTCCTTCTGTTAAAATCACTTGAGTAGAATCCTATTTTAGTAAATGCATTCCAAATATTCCTTTAGCAGCATTCATAGGTTCGATCTTCTGAATATGCTTCAAATCCTTTCCGGCTGCTCTGATCTTACAACTCACCAATTCATATTATAAATTGTCAAATTAGTTATCTAATTGTGATTTAATATTCTATTTGGTTTCTTCGCTCATCACCTATTCAGCTAGCACTTCATCCTTTTTCTATTTCAATGCTTTCTATATTAATTTATTCCTCTCATGCTAATTTCTATATCGAAACATTGGAAAGTATATTAGTGGAGCCTATACATAACTGCCCTACTAAGGATCGTAGATTTCAGTTATATCAATACCAATCAGATACAATTTTAACACATCATCCTTAATTCCTCTTTAATTCTGACTAGTGAATAATAGGCATATTTTACATTTTCCCAATCATCCCCTGTCAAATAGTCATAAACTATTTTTGGTTCTTACAACTTTAATCTCTCATAGTATTAGTGATATTCAAATATATTCAACTTCTGAGTTGGCTGTTATAAACTCTATTAATTCTATTGTTGTGAACTATTTAGATTGCCATTCATAAAGTTCTTAAAATCAAACCAAGACCCTCTTGCTTAACAAGTTGCTCTAAAACAATTATAAGACCCACTAGAATGATTTTTATCAAATTTACTTCTCCAAATTTATTCCCATAACAAACTAGTTTGATGGATTCTCTATATTATGTTTCGGACAGAATGGACAATATCTTAATTGTACATATTTTCCCTATATCTTGTGTTCCATCTTTTTGTCTTCCAAGTATTGAACGATTGAACTTGATGACACTTTAAAATGTTTAGATGTGTAAGTAGGATGGATCTGAATTTCAACTTTAAAAAAATACCAAATTCTCATTCTTCTCCTTGTAAAACTTATTGTAATTATCATCAAAATGATAAACAACCTTCTATTGGAGAGATTATAGCATTCTATTTTTCATCGTAGATTAAGCAATTCTAGCTACACGCCTCATCTGATGATCGTAAATTAAATTTAAATTAATTTGTGTTCAATATTTTGTTATAAAATCATCTAAAATCATATTATGTTCTCATCAAACTTAGGTATTTATCATCATATCTGTATCTAAAATTTACCTAACTTAACTATATCTCTAATAATAGGAGGAACCTTTGAAAAACAAAACAAATTGACATTTACAAAAGTTGCTTCGATATCTTTTGTTCAAGAATTTCCTTTATGTAAGTTTTTATTTTTCATAAAAAGAATTACAATACTAATAAATTTGATTATACATAGGTATATAAGGATGGGCATATTTTTTAACTATTGTGTTAATATACCCAAGTTAGTGAATATTTAAAGCTAAAATTACACTGAAATCAAATAATCTAAGTCATCACAAAAATGTTTAATCTATATATAGAAAAATTAAATAAATAAAAATTAATGTTTCAGTGATTTTATTAACACCATATAATTTAATCATATAAAATCAGCCTTTTCATTCCTTTTGATTTTCATCATCGGAATGAATTTTATGTTTATTAAGATATTATCTGATGAGTTGTTTTGTTCTTTAAAATGGCTTTTCTGTCTTTATCAATTATCTTTTCTTATGATTTTTTCTCAAGCGAGGATTAAAAGGATTGAATTTTTAGTGGTGGGATCTATTTGTTTTAAAAATAGTACCTGCATTAACTTGGAGTTCTAGTGCCAATAATCTAACTCATCCTTTTGAACAGTGGTTGTCCCTTCCTCTATGTATCTCCTGATCCTTTTACTCTAAGTAGGAATTAAACATATTATTCGTGTTCCTCATGGCTCCAATGTCCCTATTTCGCATTAGTATTATTGCTGATATCTTATTATTTGGATTGATTTATTATAAGTTCAACATCTTCATTGTTTTAAGTGCCTGAATTCTCTGATTTCATTTAATTCTTGTAATTTGAATCTTAAAATAAATAATTTAAGAAGAACTTAATATCGATAAAAATGTAAAAAGAATGCCACATTTAACACAAATGAGAGGTATATTCATTGAACTAGACTCACTGAACACAATTAAACTTTGATAGAAAAGATCATGCATAATATAATTAAGATACATTTTGAAAATAAAAATTAAATAAATTCACTAGTAATTTTGAATTCAAAACAACATTACAAAATATTACTTAATACATCTGAATTATGCTATTAATATAAGTTATTGTTTGTAATCTAATCTGTACCATTCTATTCTATTCTGTTTTGTTCCCTCTTAAACATAATTTTAATTTCACTTCCAATCTCTGTGGAATGAAAAAAAGCAAAATCAATATAACTTTTTAACTTATGGGAAGGTAATTTAGAACCCAAACACAAAAATAGGTAATTAATATTTATGTAAAAATATTTTAATAAAAAATCGAAAAGTCCCTTTTTAAATGATAAATCACCAAAAATTGGGAATTCTAGCAAAGATTAATCTATCAATAATGAAAATTTCACCAGAGAATAAACGATTGAAAAATTAATATTATAGCTTGATTTAATTCGAAGAAAACATGAATAGGAAAAAAGGGAAATGATTGAGGCATTTAATCTTTAAATTTAAACTAAAATTAAGCAACATCAAATATTGGAAAATGAGTATCAACAGAAAAATTAATTATTAGAGCAATTGCTGTTTCAGGAATAATCAAAAACAATTCATCTAACAAGAATATTTTAAGATAAATAAAAAAGTATTCCAACTAATGACAAAGATTAACAGAAAAACAAACTCCCATAGTCTGAAATATCTCAAGATTCGCAACGTAACAATACCAAGGTCCAAACGAAGTAGACGCCAAAAGATAATTCAGTTAAAATGCTGCTTGATATAATTAACAACATTTAAGCAAATGTTGTTCGACATTCAAAGATAAAAAGGTTGAATCTCAGTTGGATAGATTATGAAATACTCGAAACCGATTTGTAAAAATAAAAGGATTTATCTAAGTCTTTAGCTAAAATTAATTAGATCTTCGATAAGTTCTTTAGCATCATCAATGATAACTCAGCTCCATCACTCTCACCATACAGAGTGCCTAATACTCCTAAATAATTCAATAATATCGAGAAGTAAGTTATAACAATTAAAGAACATGCAAAAGCCAAATAAAGTAATATATAAACATAAACAACAGAAATTATTACTAAAACTCATAAATTAGTGTAAACAGATATAAGTAATAAATTATCAAAGCTTATATAAACAGATCAAATTGAAGATCTGGTTATAAATTAAAAATAAATTAAATAAGCAAATTAACAATCTTCAACTTCATAATTGATTAAGTCTTAAAATTAAGCTTAATAGACGGAGAAGATTGAAGTGAAATTTGAAGTTTGCAAAGTTTTATCAATTAGTTTAAGTAATTAAATTAATCAAGTTAAGGTAAAACAGATATCAACAGAAGTTCAAACAGATCTTATAGATAGAGAATCCCTTATAAAATAAATAAAACATAATTCAAAAATTACTGAGAAGGATGAAGAAGAAGAGGAGGAATAACATAATGAAACTAAAAAATAGAATTTAAAGTTTGATAAAGATTAAGAGAATGATAGTGAATCAATTTTCGATTGTAATAAGCCAGACTATGATTCCGTAATTGAGCATCACGAAGAATTGGTTGACTTGAGAAGAGAGTGTTAGGAGAAAAATGAAAGGATAATGAATTTAGAAACAACTCTATAACAACTCCTTAAAGAATAAGGTTAATTCCAATTTGATAATTTAATAACAAGTGAATAACACAGTTTGGAAGAATTATCATCAAACAAATGGTTAATTAAATTGAAGGATCATGAGGCATAATAAAAATAAACAATTGGGATCTTAGGGTAAGATTTAAATCTAATAAAAAATACCATAAAAGCCATATTTAATGAGGAGTTATAAGTAAATCTTGAGTTAAACTAATTTGCAGTTTAATACTATGATAATGATTTTTTGGAAAATTATAAGTTAGACATTATGATCAAATAAATATAGTTTCCTGAAAAGATCATTGTTAACTCAACACTTAATTTTGAACATTAATAATTTCAAAAATTTTGGATTGATTTTATGATTAGTCATTGCAGTGTATTTATTTACCTGTGCAAAAATTGTAATAAAGAGGATTTTAGAATGATTGATTATCTAAAAGAGAATAATAAGAAGCTGATAATAATAACATTTAATGACTTGCAAATAGAAAATTTTTACAATTATAATAACTATAAATAAAATATAGATTATTAAATTTTGAAGATTCAAGAAAACAAGAATATTTTATCATCAGTTTGTAAAGAAATACTTTAGAGTGATTGGGAATGGGTGGATGTTGAAGATTCATTATTAGTGTAATTGCAATCTCACATTTAAAATATTATTGGAAATGAAGATTGCACTTAATTACAAATTAAGGAGGATGGAATCTTTGAAATATCGGTGATAAATGATGAGTTGAATTATGATTCTATATTACCTTTCCCTTACATTAAAAGTAAGGAAAAGCAAAATGATCAAATTCAGCTATGCCTTGAATTATGGGAATTTGGTCAAATTCAAGATGTAAAATGTGTGGATACATAAATCTTGATCGTAATTGATTCATATATACTACTTGAATAAATGGATATTAAAACTTAATTGCATTCAATAGATGACAATAAAATACTTTTATCTATAACAAAATGAAATCTATATCTGCTATTATATATAATAATATAAAATATCAATGAAATCATTGGTTTAAGTACTCTTTTAATTTTGAATCATAATGTCTTTATGCGTTGTTGTAAATTTATTGATATTATTATTTCTCTTCCTTAGTTCTCTGCTCATCATGAATAATCAATTTAATAATTTCGCTTGCTCCTTAATTATCACCCTACTTGGCTTTTTCTTGGCCTTATTTCAACACGTTTATGATGTCCTAAAATTTATTGGGATTATTTACTAGTTAGCCCGGAAAAATATGTTCCATGTTCGACAGAATCATAATTAATATTTATTAAGTGAGCTCAGCCTATACCTAAGCTTAGTTTTACTATTTGATTTGCTGCTGCATAAGCCTATTATAAGGATATTTGATTCTAATACATATATTGATTTTGGAAATAGGGATTCATTTAATTAAGTTCCTATTCACCATGAGCAAATGTGCAAGTGACTCCATTTTTGCATAATCCTGTTTATGGGTTGAAGTGCTTGCATAATTATGCTAAGAATTAGTAAATCTTAAAAAATACTCTTATAATTCGCAATCATGGGATTAATTGGTTGCACCTTGAGGGGTAGAGCTCCTTGAGGATTTTGATGCATAATGAATTCCGAATTGGGTTAAAATCCATTAGCATTTGCTCTAAGCTCCTGTCTTCCATGAGCAAATTAACATCTTGCTCCTAAAGCACAATTTCCATTTGTTACTAGAATTTCACATTATAATTTACTGAAGTGTCTGCAAAGTTGCGTTTTGTACTTTTGGTTGGGAAATTGAACTTGATTGGCTTGCATAATTTTATATTATTTCAATAAATAAATATAATGATTATGTAAGTTTGAAGAGAATCAAGTATTCTGCAACTAATTCTAAGAGAAAAGTGAGATGACAATATTGATGATGCTGATTAGAAAGGTTAAGAATTTATTCAAGACTTATCTAATGTAAATTCATTTAAAGAAGTTTTGAGAGATTCTAGAAGAGTGTTAGTAAACCTTATTGAATGAATCTGAGATTAATAATAAATAATAAATAATTAAGCATTAAATTTGAAAAGTGATTTAAAAATTTTTAAAGATTTTTTTATATATTAAATGTCCCACAGAAAGTTTGAGGCACCCAGACATGGAAATCTTGGATTTACACCAAGAAAGAGAACAAAGCATCACAGAGGAAGAATCCGAGCTTTCCCAAAAGACAATAAATCTTCCCCAGTTCATTTGACAGCCTTTGCAGGATTCAAGGCTGGTATGACTCACATCTTGAGAACTGTTGAAAGACCAGGATCAAAATTGAATGGTAAGGAAGTCGTTGAAGCTGTCACCATCGTTGAAACCCCACCTTTGGCTGTCGTCGGTATTGTCGGATATATCGAAACACCAAGAGGATTAAGAGCTTTGACCACTGTTTGGAGTACTAAGATTGCCAAGGACACATTGAGAAGATTCTATAAGAATTGGATCAACTCAAAGAAGAAGGCTTTCACCAACTACAACAAGGCTAATGCTGAGCCAAAGAATTTGGAAACTCAATTAAAGAGAATCGTTAAGTAAAAATATTAATTAAACTATTTAGATATTGCTAAGTTGTCAGAGTCATTGTTCACACTCAAATGAGCAAATTGAACTTGAGATAAAAGAAGAATCACGTCTTTGAAGTTCAAGTCAATGGAGGCACAACAGAATAAAAAGTTAACTATGCCAAGGGATTATTAGAAAAGGAAGTCAAAGTAGATTAAGTCTTCAAATAAAACGAATAAATTGACGTTCTCGGTGTCACCAAGGGTAAGGGAGTTGCTGGTGTCATCAAGAGATTTGGTGTTAAGCATTTACAAAAGAAAACCCATAGAGGTTGGAGAAGAGTTGGTTGTATCGGAGGATGGCATCCAGCCAATGTCAGATACAGTGTTGCCAGAACTGGTCAATTGGGTTACCATCACAGAACTGAAATGAACAAAAAGATCTACAGAATTGGTGCTGCCGGAGACAAAAACACTGCATCTACCGAAGCTGATTTGACTTCAAAGGCCATCACTCCATTGGGTGGTTTCCCACACTATGGTGAAATTAGAAACGATTTCCTCATGCTCAAGGGAGGTATTGTTGGACCAAAGAAGAGAATCGTCTTGTTGAGAAAGTCTCTTGTTCCATAAACTAGCAGAAAGGCTTTGGAAGAAATCACTCTCAAATTTGTTGATACATCATCCAAAATTGGACATGGTA